>VBVQ01003490.1:0-18522 GCA_011636635.1 Tetramorium simillimum | reverse complement strand
CCCCCGCAGATCCTTGCGCACGATCGCAGCCTCCGCGCGACTCCCGATCTCCGGTTCAGCTGCCGATGGTCATCGCTCCTGCCGATCCTTCCGATGACCCGCGGGCGCAGCTAGTCGAAACGATGCCTCCGCATGGTCCCTCGGCGGATGGTCCCTTCGAGACGCGTCGCGGCGCCCGTCGTCGTTACGTCACGTGCCGCGGAGGTCACGTGCCGAGCGATCGCATCGGCAAGTGCGTCGGAGTTGCGAGCAGATTGGCAACTTCCGCTATAAATATCCGGAGAGAAGTGGCGGGACGTCGCCGCGGCGTCCCGGGAGTGCGCACTTCGCGCAGTTATCGCGAATTAATCCAATGCCGCGATCGAATTATTTTGAATAATAGAGGCCCGCGGGATGCGAAATTCCATTCGCGCGGCGATGCCGCTATCAATTTTTCTCGCTATCGCGGGGAGACTTTCCACGCGCTCGGTTCATGGGTCCTTATCTGCCGACGTTGTGCACGCAGGTTTTTCGCCTCGCGACGATCCTTCTCTCACGATCGAATCGTGGAATTGCCGATAAGATAAATAATCGCGGTGTTTTTCTCTGGCGGGAACCGATGACGCGAGGTGACGCGCGTGCATCCGGTTGCAAAGAAGGCAGCGTAATATACGCTAATATAATCAGTCCCCTACCGCAGTTTCTTTCAATCGTTCGAACCGGCGAAGCGATCGAGCGATAAGAGACGGGCAACGATCGTCGCAACTGCGTCGATCGAGGAACTTGGTATCCGCGACACCGAGCACAAAGTCCACCATCGATCTCAGGCACTTGCGACGAAACGTTCTCCAAAGTCAGTCCTTCGATTCCTCGCGGTGGTCACTTTCGCAAATTCCGGACGCGAGTGTACTGCAAAATTTTTTTCTCTCCGCAAAATCCTTCGCCTCGCAATAGCTTTTCCCGTTTTTTTCACTGCACTCGCGCGCGCGCGCTCCGGAATCCGCCGTTCTTTCCTCCGTCGTTCTCGACACGGTCCGTGACGCTCGTGTCACGCGGTTCGGGCCGAGCGGCGCGATCGCGCTGTTCGTTGCTGGCGAGCATAAGAGCAACTGACTCCGAACGGCCACTCCAGAGTCAACCATCCCCCACCCCACCCTTATCTGCCGTGCACTCCGGTTCGCGGCCAATTCTCCTCGGCAAAGGTACTCCGGGTGCGCGCTTCTGTGTGGGTAAACGGCCAGCGCAAGGGAGGAACGATCCGCAGAGAGCCGTTCGTGCGGTACCGACTACTGACTGGCTGGTCAATTGGCAGATTGACCTGTTCTTACTATCCTCGTAAACTTTCATTCATCCATTCGCACGTGCCGCTAGCCAGCGACCGATAGTTATCCTCGCCGATCTTGAGAAGCTTCACGAACATTCGTAAATTATAATGCATCGTGTAATAGAGATACAACCGCAAAGAATAAGGAAGCTTTCGTGGTTTCCCCTTGTTACGTTTGGTGCGTTTATATCTTGAATACCCCCTGAAGCCCCTGAAAATATTCCTCTCCTTCATTAAAATATATTTTTTATTTATATTCGTATATTTTATGTTTTTCAATATGGATGAATAACTCAATAATATTTTTTTAAGATTATTTTAAAAATTATTTTTCTTTATTTTGATTATTTTTAAGATTATTTAAAACATTTTTTTTATTCATAGTAAATGAATAAGTTTTCCCCGTAGCTAAATGATAAATGCAACGTAGATTTTTTTAGAAAATTTTTCAAATATTCGTTGCAGGACGCTAATATTTTGAGATAATATCTAATGCCACATATATTCCATTGCTGGATGGAAAGTAAAGCAGTATTCGTTCTTTAGTCGGCTCTCGTCGCGAGCGATACAAAGTAAATTTGAACGCGAACGTCAAACAAAATTCTTTCGTGTGAACCTTTCGGGGAAGAGTGCATCGCTCCAAAATTTATGTATCTTTGACGCCTGGGACTTGTTAATGATATCCCTTCGACTACGAGAGGAATCTAAAACTAAAACAAAGCGAAGAGAAAGAATCGATTTTGTTCATGATTTTTATGCCGCACATCCCTAAGAAATATAAGGAAGAAAGCTAAATATGTATAATAATTTATTAAATTCATTTTTATATTATGTTAACTGGCAATGATTTTTTTTATTTTTTATTTATTAATTTTAATGGGGCCTGAGAGAAAAAAAATTACGACGTGTTAATTGTCGGCGAGTTTAGGTCCAGTCTTGCGCTTCTGCGAACCCTTTAACCCTTCATCGACTATTATTCTCGTGAACATGTTTGTTAGTCGTGAGCTCATCAAAATGGTGATTCATTTCGACAGATTAAATCTGCGGACGAGAGACGGTCACAGTATTTGCGGTGCCATTGTTAGCTGCGCGACGCTTCTTTCTTCACGATGACCTGAAGAGGTTCAAACAAGCATATCTAACCGATCGATCCACTCTTTGACTCGTAAGTCTCCAATTCAAAAACCCTTTTTCATGAAGACGCCAGAGAGAATATACATATATACGTGTCCTCCTTGTTCGTAGAATTATATACGTAAATAGCTATAATTTAAAAATCAAAGTTTCTTTAAATAAATATTTCGATATTTTCAAAGTCTAACGTTAAATACAATAAACAAGAAATATGGTAGGAAAATTGTGTAGGAATATTATATGCAAAGGCACAGAAGTACGATAAGGCAGAAATTTTCGAATCTAGAGTTAACAAGGGAAGCTATGCGATATGAATGCGAGCCGGCTATGTGAAAAAGTCCAGCTTAGATCTGCGTTAACGTTTTAACGTGTTAATGTCTCGGTCGCTGCTTGACGCTGCTTCGCGGCAGACGAACATGTGCGAATTCTTGGTCTAGGTACGTCATATATCTGCCGCGTACAGAAATATGTATTATTTGTCTACATTGCGAGTCTAATGGAGCTAAAAGAAGACCTCCATTAGAAACGAATAGAAATAGAAGACTTTTATATGATAATAATAATTAATTTCTCATCACAATAGATTGATTTCCATAAATCATATTGGATAAATTACATTATCCGAGAGAATTGTTATCTGAAATCGTTCAAAAAGATCATTTTTTTTAATGCTTCTATAAAAATCTTCATGCACAAGTATCAAAGTATATCATTTTTATTTTAAAAAGTAATTGCTTTGGACCATCGAAATAATTTTATAGGACGCTCAAGCTGGTTGCTAGAATATTACAACTTTTTGCATCATCCATCATACTTGAGCGTCCTACGTAATTATTTTCACGCTCCAACGAAATTATTTTCAGACCTGTGTATTTAGCTACATTTTTAGATAATCGTCCGTTCGTTCCGTATCAAATACACGGCAATAACGGAATCAAAAGCAAGAGAGTTTTTCTCGCGGAAGAGCGAGAGACGAAGACCCCCGAAGATAACGGCATCAGCTTTTCCGTCCAGCACGCGCGGTAGGATCGAGCCAACTGGCACAGATTAAGGATATAGCGTTTGTTGTAGGCGCATAGATCACGATGATGAGCTGTAACGAGTGCGTGTCGAGCGAGCTGCACGGCAGGGCGATCGTACGCAGCACGGGCATGGGGCATGGGGGTACGGTGGACGAGCAGGAGCGCGCGATCCGAGCGAGCTCGCGCTCGCGCGCGATCGGCCGAGCGAGTTGGAGGTCGGAGGTGTATATTGGCCATTTCCGCAGGAAGCCCTAGGTAACCTGCAACCGCCATTGAGTTTCCAACTGAACGTGCCACGGATCTGTGCTATCGTCTCATAACGCGATGCGTGCCTGCGCACCGGATCGCGCGCGTCGCGCGTCGCGCCCCCGAAACGCTAATTCTCGCCGATCCCCCGCGACCTTTCCACTTCGTGGCTCGCAGGAACAAGCGGCATTAATTCCTCCCGGTCGACGGAGATACTCTCCATTAACAGCGTCCTTTTCGTGTTAAAAGAAAATTCAATCGGGAATATTCACTCCCCAGATAGGAAACTTTTGTAATAAGTGCACAATTGTTGCTTCTTTCCAGTCACAGCATTTTGCAATAATTGTCATAAGGTTGATCCTGCAAAACGCATATTTGTTTGCTAATAAAGAAATTTACAATTAGAAATTCTAAATATTGTGAAAATTATGACGGAAAGTTACTTAAAAAATAAAAAAAATTTTAAATTTACTTGCTATTACTTGAATAATAATCGAACAATTTTATTTTGTAATGGTTTTTACAATAATTACAAAATTAGTTTCTGAAATGTATTCAGTAATAATTGTGCTAACAAGAGATGATTCGCTTTAATGTTACAATTATATAAGAAATTATATAAGAATTTATTTTAGCCATCAAATTTTTAAAGATTGCTATATATTAAAATAATTAAATATAGATTAATTAATTTTAAGAAATTAGATTTAGACTTATTACACAATATATTACACATTATATTTTAAAATTAAAATGGTGTTAAAATTTTTCTGCATGCGTTCCTATCTGAGTCGAAAATACATATAAGAAATGAAAACTCTTTAAATGCGATAAAATTGAACATCGTCAATTATTCGTCAGAGATAGTATCGCTCGACAAATATACATGTATCGTAATTTATAAAATTATAAGCAATTCCCCTTGAAAGCGGGACAGTTTCGCGAATTCAGTTCGACACGAGGTGTAACAAAATTATGCTAATTGCGTGGGCGGAAGAGGGGTTGGACCGTGCGACTGGCGGTTTAATTCGCGGCGACTGCTTTGTTTTGCATGCAAAGCAATTGCCGGACGCAAAGAGCGGCTTTTAGGCGCGAGTCGTCTAGACAGCGCTAGGCCAGATCTACACCCCGCTTCACTCGATACACCGTAATTCGGGTCTATTAGGCCCAATAAAGTGTATCAGAGAGGAGGAATGCGCCCCGAGCCCGGTGATAAATGCGATGTGTCCGTTGGGCCGTTCGTGCGCGAGCGCGCACGACGCATGTGGGGTGCGGGTGGACGCCTAATTTAGATTGAATACAGCCATCGGGATTGTCGTAACGGGCATCTCACTCGTTCGCATTGGAGGGGAGAGCCTTCAAAAAAATAAATCACGATAGATCTTTAATTCTTGAGCACCGATAATTTTTTATTAAAAAGACAGGACGTGTTTTCATTGCTATAAATCAAGAAATGTAAAAACTTTAAAAGCCAGGACGTTTACTTTTAAAACTTCTGAATTTTGTAAAAAAAAAGCATTATATTTAATCATAATTAATTGAAATAAAATTTTTCCTCTTAAAAAGTCAATCCTCAAAGAATTAATCTGTCAAAATCTGTAAAAAGATTGCTTCAACTTAATGACGCGCTATTTTCATAATAAAATCATTCTATAATGAAGATTTTTTTATCTTCCAAAGGAACCTAATCGTACGAGATTTTATAAAAATGTTATGTTTTAATGATTATTTTAAAACAATCTAGATTTAAATTTTTTGATGAAACTGTAGGAACCAATTGAGTATATTAAAGCTATCAAGCTGCTCAGTCATATCACAAATTTGTGCTAATTTTAATATTTCATGGCAATTAAAATTCGTTAAATGTGTAAATATGTACATGTGCGATTATTATTCGGGAATATACATCATGGGTATATGAATTCGTTTCGAATTTTCTTTCATTTATTTCGTTATCATGAGCGGTATGTTAGATAATTACATAAATTGTCGACAGAGTCCGCCACGAATCGGCGCAATATGGGGAGAGAGACTTTACGGGACGAGTCAATTGAGGTTGTAACGTCACGGTGCATTTTTTTCACGCGTATATTTTCTGCGTGTATGTAATTTACCTATATAATTTTTCAATTAAATTGTTTAAAAAAATAATCAGTTGAAATAGTTTCGAAGTCGAATCACAACTACATGCATATCATTACTTCACAAAATATTAATTAATAATAAAAATTGGAAAAAAATTGTAACTCAAATCGCATTATATCTCATAATTATCTTATCATAACCCAAAATTATCTTTCTTTATATATTCCACAGTTATCTGCCACGTGAAAAAGCAGGTTTGAAACTGACGGCGAGTTTTCAAAGGAGTGTCGTTTCATGGAAACCGTGCTCGAGACCGAGCAAGAGCATCTGTGAATCGTGAATCACGTTAGTGCGGCAGATACGGGAGCGTGCTTCGAGAGTTTACAGCTTATACAGGAGATTCAAGATGGAAGACGGTGACAATAAAGTGGAGATCGAACTGGGCAAAGATAGGAAGTCCTACGCCGGTATACCGGAGGCCGACTTCGTGGTAAGTGCGACTCCCTGGTATTTAATTTACGTTCACGTGCTTGTTATACATATCCGTGAAATCCGAGTTATCGCTCCGGCAACTGTCTCGACCTGCCTCGATCGCGTTCTACAACAAATTTTCGTTAATCGCTTTTTCCGCGCGAATAAAATAAAATGCATTGCAATATTGTACAAACGTGAGAAGCAAACCTCTTTTCTTTTTTTTTATCGACAATTAAAATTTTACGCATGCATTGACTGATTACAATTTCAATCGATTGATCGGACCTTATATGGCCACCAAAAAAAAATGATGTACCGTTTCTTTATTTTATTATTATAAATTCACTATTCTATTTCTTATTTATTTTGTTTTCTTAATTAAATCAGGTCTTGTACAATTGAGTAAGCATACTGCACAAAAATGTTCTCGTGATTGTCTTTATTAAATCATTAATAATTGTAATTAAATGTATATAAAGTAAAATATATATTTTATAACTATAAAATTCACTGAACTGAGTTTATGATTTCATATTGAATCATATGTGTGTCACATGATTTCAGGATGATGTCGAGGCTTTTATGGCGAAGCCAGAAAACGAATCTGTAGACAAAGTACTCAGAAAGCTCGACGAGAGCCATGGGAAGTACAAGTTTATGGAGTTTAACCTAGTCAATAAACGAAGACGCTTAAAATCACAGATACCAGATCTAGAAAGATCTCTAGAAATGATCGAGAAACTACAGGTCGAGAAAAGTAGCTTAGAAACGCAATTTTTATTATCGGAACAGGTTTACGCAAAAGCTGTAATAACACCCACTGACAAAGTGTGCTTATGGTTGGGTGCTAATGTCATGCTAGAATATACCTTAGATGACGCGCAGGAAGTGCTGACCAAAAATATTGAGGCGGCCAAGAAGAATTTAGGATATGTAGAGCATGATCTAGACTTTGTGCGAGATCAGTATACTACCATGGAAGTGAATATGGCACGTATCTATAATTGGGAAGTGAAGCGCAGACAAGCGGCAAAACCCACATGAAATTGTTCATTTTACTCATACTCGGATTTGCCTAAGACCAGGAGGTAATTGTCTAAGACTTGAAAATAAAAACGTTTTCAATTTTAATGAGTCAATCTCCTGATGTGCTAATATTCAAATTCCTATTTCTATTTATATATTTTTTTCTAAATCATGTTTAAATGTCATTTCAGAATACCTACTATATGAAGAATACAGTTCATCAGTACACACGCATGCAGCACCATTAAAATTGCTGAAACAAGACTCAGAAATTTATCTAATTACTCATGTACGTTACAAATATTTAGATCTAAATTTTTGTAATATCAATTGCTAAAAGTAATATTTTTCACCTACCATCCTTCACAAATCAATCTTATATATTGTATAAATCCCAATAAAAAAAAATCTCATTTTGATTAAAATAAAGGCAATAAATGATATTACATTAAGGATTACATGTAATAAGAATACACATGTATTATAAGAACGTAAAAGAAATATTTATTTGGATTGAGATCTATCCTGTACAAACGACACTTGACAAGTACGCATGTCGAAGATACTTAACATAATAAATTTATCCTTAGAGAAAAGAAATATGAAAATTAACAAATCGACATCTTTCTTAAATAAAAACTACATAAATGAACATGTATGTGTAATGGAATGTATTACACGAAAGTTTAGTAATTTATCTTATATTCTAACATTGTTAAATTTATTATAGTAATAAGGCACATAGTCAGGCTGACTTTAGAAAAGTCAGTGTCCAAAAAAGAATAAAGACTAGCATGAATTCTGGTCAAAGATATGTTCTCCATCACAGTTATTCAACTGTTACTTCATCCTTCGCCTGCTGTTCATACTTTGTTAATTTTGATTTCAACTCGGCAATTTTGGCTTTGGACTCCTCCAATTCTTTCTTCAAGCTGTCAATTTCCGAAGTGGTATCCACGATACCACCAAGATTCTTACGTATATATCTGTAGTATAGATAAGGAAATAATAATGTTTTTGGTAATAATATACAACTAGAAAGCAAACATTTCTCATACAGTAGGAAGACGTAAAAGCTGTATCGAGCTAATGCCTCAATTGAAAACAACTTGAATATTTCTCTCTATTGAAGTTTTAATGGAAAGATACAAGAAATGTTGACGTGTAATCTATAATCAGAAAAGGATACTCTAAAGCATCGGTTGGCTTTTCAGTCTCCTCGTAGAGTGAGACAAGTATCTTTGTGAGGGCATCCATAACGCCAGATCTTTCCAGATATTTGCGAAACTCCTCTCGTTTGGCAGTGACCGACTATAGAGCAAAGAGAAAATTCGTGATTATTTATTCCACAAAACAAAAACATAATAAACATAGAAAATAACAATCAGTTGATGTATTGAAGCAAACTAGTACAAGGTATGATGAAATAGATCATGAGCTTTACAAGAAATTTCACGCACATGGACGAATAAGGCTATTTTTAAACTAAAAATTTTCATTTTCATTATTTTTTTATCTGCACAGAGATTAAACGATTAATTCTGTGGCTAAACAAGCAACTGCCTGAAATAATTTCTAATCCGTTTCGTTCTATCGCTCGTTCATCCTCTAATGGAATAATCTCGAAATCGTTTCCATCGCCTCGACAATCGCATTTCCCGAAACGATGGAATATCCCCCCCTGTCGAATTTAACACACGCTAATGCACATCGGTACCGGCAAATAGATGTTATACGCGCAGCATAACTATGGCCGTTGTCGGAAGAATAATCAACGTTACGAAAGTAAAACAGCGGTATGTAAGCGACGGTATGTACCGTTTCAAAATCCGGCACGAGGCCGGCCATCTTTTCCAAGCAACGACAGATTAAACAATTAATCAATAGAATAATTACCATCGTGACGGATTCCTAAATGGCTTTCTCACTCGAGCTTCTCTTGAGAGAAACGATCCACGAGAAGCAGATTGCCAGCTACGACCAGCTACGACTGAAGCGTTAGTTACAGCCGAATTGGCGGTTGTCTCTTATTACGCCATAGATGTAGTACGAATGAACAGAACATGGTGTCGCTGAGTCAGGCGGAGCCAGGCGGAGCTCATGCATAATAATTTTTTTCCTAGAAATGTATAAAATGGAAATGTAAAAAAGAGAAAAAAATTTAACATAATTTGATCATTGATATCGAGATAGACAAGTACTATTAAAGATATATCAATCTTGAATAAAATTTATAAAATTTCATGACCAAGCCTCGCAAAATTGAAGAATATTGACATTATCGACTATTCTGGCTGTGTCGAAGATAAATCAAAATCCATGCAGTACTACTTTTCTATGACCAACAGATGATAACGGTTTTGCCTAGCCTATCTGGTGGGTGACCGAAAGAAGAAGAGAAGGTCACTGGTCAAAGCGCGAACGGAGCGAACGTCTCCATTTGAATTTTACGAAAGAAAAATGCACGCTTTCATGTATTATTTCAAATTAAACTTTGTCATAATATAAAATAATATTTCGATACGTAACCTTGACTTTAATATCTCATCTTTTATAATAAAATTAAACACCAGATTCATTTAACATTGCGGAATTAAATTTAAAATTGTAATAATTAAATTGGCTAATAAATTATTTAAAAAAAATTTTAATGAATTTGGATTAGTGGATTTTTTACTCCAGAATTACCCTTTCATGCTTCAAGTGTCGCATATATGTTATATAGTATTTATTAAAACATCGCTCAGTTCCTCAAAAGTTTAATTGATCTTTAATCGTGTCGATTTCCTTCTTGTGTTTCATTTTTAAAGTCTTTATTTCCATTTTGTATTGAATGGGCAGAAATAGTCCTCTAATCGCGATAATAAAATTGGTGTAAGATTTATCTTTCCGTTATTGTGGAAAAATTGTTCAACGAAATAATTCCAAGTCAAACGCGATTCAAAGAAGCCGGGAGTCAGCGGTTTTGCGCGATCAGCTGACCTGTCGCGTCACGCACATAATCAAGATGGCGGCGGACTGTTGTCAGTAAGCGTTTGGTTTACAATCGTCGCGCTCCGAGGATTGATCGCGAGACGCGGTTTATCGCGTCGCGATTTAATTACAGTCGTTGCACGAAGATCTGAAAGAAAGAGAAACCTATACGCGATGTGGCGCGAGTTTTTGTCGCGCGCTCTCGTGACGTGCGCAATCGGCGCCTGTTCGATGCTCGGTGACTTCGGGCTGAAATACGGCAAGAACGAGTCGGCGCGCGCGACATTTGACAATGCGACGCACGCGACCGTGGGCGGCCTCACGTGGATGTTGGTCGTCGTCCTCTCGAGGAAGTCGATCGTGCGCAATCTGAATAGCATATTCTCCTGTTTTTTGCTGGCGTCCTTCATTGATCTGGATCACTTTGTCGCGGCGCGCAGCTGGCATATCCATGTGAGTATATATATATGCAAATTATTCCAGAATTAGCGAGAATTAACCTTGGCATTCGGATAAGAGATAACGATAAGCGGAGAATATATTAATGACACAATTGGTTCCTACATACTTATAGAACTTATTAATAATGAGTATAAAATTTTCTTTTATTACATTTGATTTAATTACAATTTTAATTACATTCTAATTCAATCATAGAATTTTTATTTTAACACTTAATTATATAAGAGAATAACATTGAAAATTACAAAGAAATGTAAGATATAATAATTTTTATATTTTGTAAATTTTATTAATGTAAACAGTACTATTAAAACAAGTGCTGCAAAATTAAATTATTGAAAAGAATGGTATATGAATAATAATTGTGTTAATGTAATGATAAGAGAAACAAATTTATAATTTTCATCTCGAAAGATGTTGGAATAAAAGTTGTTAATGTAATTGAAATAGTCACAGAAATTTAGGAATGACTAAAAAAATTATTTTATTTGATATATGTATATCCGATTCTTTAATTTGTACAACTGTTCTTCATATCTACTTCTGTGCATATAAATCTTTATTTGTTTATATTTTTATTTTTAATTTTGTGCTATATTCTTTCAGGATGCCACGCATTTGCAAAAGCGGCCTTTTCTACATTGTACCACCGTTCCTATTTTACTATGGATACTTTTCATCTCACTCTCCAACACTTTCCACTCTCCTTTATTAGAACACACTTCCTGGATAATACTGGCCGCCTTCCTGAGTCACCACATACGAGACGGTACTAGAAGAGGTCTGTGGTTCTGTCCCTTTGGATCTACCCGTCCTATTCCCTATTACTTGTACGTGAGTCTTTGTATGTTCCTTCCTTACATATTACATTGGTTCATGAGCTTGCATACTTTTACGCCGAAGAGCAACGACGATATTATTCTCATTGATATATAAGATTCGCTTTAGAATTCACATATTGCATAACAATAAATAAACTGACTGTCCAAATAAACTGACATCTTTTTAAAGATATACATATGAGAGCTATTAAGTATTTAATTATCAACTAAGAACGGTGATAGTCGATATGTTTATAGTTTATAAACAGTGAAAAGACAAAAAATTAAAGCTAAAATAAAGCTCTCTGGAAGAAATAGATATGAAAACATTTTTCATTGAATTAAATGTATATAAAAATGCATATAATAATGTTTGCTGTAATAAAATATTAATTTTTAATTTAATTTTTAAATTAAAAGGCACGTTTGATGTTAGAAATTTTACATTTATAAATAATTGTAATTTATTTTATACGAATATAGATATTTAAAAATTGTAAAGATATTACGTAATTTTTTATTTCTTAATTATTTCTCTAAATATATCTACATACATTAAAAAAGTACAAAAATAGTTTTGACATAATATATTTTTGAAACAATTATTAGAATTTGTATAGAATCGTTTTATACATCTTTATCTAATAAAGAAATATATATAAAATATATTTAATTACTATTAAAATTACTTAAGTTAATGTGTGTGTGTGATCTGTAACCACTTAATTTAATAATTGTAAGAATTAAATGCGGCTGTGATGTTTAAAGACGTAATATGCATGATAATGACGATGTTACATCGTCCCTCGCTCAAACGAAAGGGAAAGTCGGAATAAAATTTTTCCAAGTTGCGGATGGCAACTCGGTTTAACACATCCGCGTGCGCATGACGTATACGTATTTACAACTGCACTGTCGCGTCGTTGCAGCTGTGCGTGGTTTATAGACGAATCCCACGTGCGTTTGTTTTCTGTGTCTGCACGTTCGATACGTACACTTTTTATACGGGACACTGCCAGTCGCACACTTTGAAATATTCTCACCGTCCGCAGGAGTATAATTTTGTAATCAATAATAAATCGTTAAATTATTTAACACTCACGCGTTAATAACAGTCGTAAGCGAAGTGTGTTTTTCATGTTCTCATCTCTATTTTTAAATGACTCGTTCTTACTCATGTCTTAAAGCAAATCATTCCTATTTTTTCTTGAAACTCTCTTACATCCAAAATTATATTATTAATTTATCTAACCGAAGAGCTTTATCTCCTTAACTCTGTTATTGCCTTACGTGAGTTTATATTAATATTTCCAAAAAAAGAAAAAAGTTTAATGATATCGACACTTGAAAAATCCGATCCAATACTTGAATGATTAGAAATAAAACTGATAAGCGTTGACCCTTAAAAAAAAGTCCCTGCTCGAAAGCTTCCGCGAAATTTCAACATTATCAAACGATATTCGCGATATCGAAGTGCCGGTCCCCTCCGCTCCGGCGGAGTAATTTCGCTACACGTAGTAGCGCGTTCGGGCGAGCGTTAGAATTATCGATGTCTGGCGAACGAGCAGGAATTATCGATACATTACGCAACCGAGCATTCCTGCCCAGGTGCAGGACACATCACGCGGCGGGACGCGTCTCCGTGGGTGAGAGCGCGCGGAGGAGGCCGCGCGGATGCCCCCGCGGAGACACGCAAGCCGCACACGTGTGTACACAACGCCCGTGATCGCTGGGAAGGGGTTTATCAGCATTCGGCGTTGCTTAGCTGGCACTGCCCCGGCTTCACCTCGCCTCGCTGTCGGCAGTTTCGTTTAGTGCTCGTTTAACTAGCGGATCGTGCCGCACCTGTCGCGCCGAAGATCACCGGACCGTCTGATCGCGACAGGAACTCGCACGGTAGATCCGAGATTCCCCTCCGCTCTTCCCAATTTTCCTCTCCCATTTTCCTTTCCTCCTCTTTTCGGGAAACCTCAGTCGCGATTCTGATTCATCGGCGCTGTCATTGATTACCGGCGATTTATCGCTGCCCGGATCCTTCCGTGGATTTCTCGAGTCGAGTTCAAGTCTTTTCCGACTGGCCGGAGGAGCGCAAATACCCCGATCGGGATCTATCAACATCGTGGAATTCAACGATGCCATCGCTTCTCGGCAGATACGCGAATAGATCGCGATAACACCGTGATATCGGGTATCTTGAGCAAACGCGAACATCTTATATGGACGACGCCGCGAGCGAGGCATGACAAGACGGCGTCCGCGAATTCGGCTGGTTGATTCATACCCACGATGGTAAGTAACACGGTAGTTCCTCCCACTTTCAGTGTTTACATATATCTCTCGAATGATCCCGAGGTCGTACGTTTGCGGTCCCTGACCGCAAATCATTCTCGCGAATACGTTCAAGGTATCACGTGCGAGCGGTTTCCCTTCCCCTTTTTCCGGCAAAATTCCTAGTCGTGTTTTGCTCGAGTGTCGTAAACAGTGTACATCGATTTATCGATCGTTTGTGTGACGTTATTAAAATAGTTATGCCGTCTGCGGCATAATTGAGCCTCATGGCAAAACTGATATTCTTCGGTGTGTCCTTCGATGTGTCTGTAAGTTTCCACATCTGGCGATCGTAAATAATCTCTGTGCTGACAATAACAAAGAAACTAAATTGGACATATATGTATATATATTTTACACGTTACACACAGCTACAATTTTTTGAATATTTTCTTTTGATTTGGAAAAATGCAGTGCGCCTATTTTTAATACATTTAATACATTTAATACATTATCGTAAATAATAGATATAAAGAAATATATAAAATTGCCTAATTTTCAGAATTTATCAGAGTTTTAGTGCAATTAGAAGGCATATAATTGGTGTATTATCTTGAATGGAGCTATCTGATAATTCCATATATCAACGAACAAATATTCCTTTAATGGCTCATAACTTGATACCTGTAAAGAATGAGAAGAATGTACATATGGACTAAATTTTAGATAGCAATTAAAAGAGAAAACGTGTAAAACTCGCACGACACTCAATATGATATTCGCGATTGATGGCGTCCTCTTCTCTCACATTATTCCCTCGGTTTTTCTCTCGAACAAAATACGAGAGGTACATTCAGATTCCTCGTATCTCGTAGATCTCGTATCGTAATTGATCACGTCCGTTCACGGACCTCATTATTAGAGATGTGGCTATGTACATACATGCAAGGTCAGATCGGCGTGAACGAGTCGATGAAACGCATGAAGTAGTACATGAAATAAATTCTGAGATATGATAGCGTCGCATTAGATTCGAGAAAAGCGCGTTAATCCCGCCATTCTTGACTCTATTAGCAATCGTTGGAATTATAAATGCTGTTTACGAAATCTCGAGGAAACGAATATCGACCGCCCGCACGACAGTGAATTCTATCCGCAATTTTGCACTCTCGTTTCCGTTAACCTTGTTACTTGAAACTTTCGCTTCATCGCTTTGATTAACGCTTGTTTGTCAAAATCGCGACGCATGAATTTTTATCGCGATGCCAGATAAACGAATAAGTAGATTTTCCGTGCGAGCATCTGTTCGCATATTAACGAACGATCATCGGCTAGCATATGCATTTAATTTTTATTTCTTTCCTAAGAGAAAAGTGACTATCTCTAACTCTTCTTTCTAGGAAACTTGCAGTGATTTGACGCTACATTTTTATATTGCATGCGGTGTCATCACCGGCGTGCTTATCTTACTTTTGGTTTTGGTGATCGTGCTATTCGTGAAAGTAAATCGATTAGCCCAGGACGGGTGAGTAATACATCCTCTTTGCCAACCGACAGTTGGGGCAACAATCGAAGGTTTCGGTGGTGTAATCCATAAAAGATATTAAATATTTTGCAAATATCAGTATCATGCTGAATTATCGCCAAGCGTAAACATTAATTAACATGCCCACATTCTAATCCGTCGATGACAAGCGTATACTTTATTGCGCAAAAGTGCGTATAGTCGAAGAACACGTGCGTCGTAACGTGTTTTAAAATTTCTACGTGGTTGAATCGTGCCGTAGCTAAATACATATTACTGTCCGATCGCTAATCGTTGGCGACGTATTTCACCAGGTACGTGCATGCGAAATATCCGGTCTTAAAAACTTCAGCAGACGTGAAACGTCTTTGTAAAATGAATGCCTCTCTTTCGATAAAAAGTTCTTATGAATTTCTGCACATTTCTGATATTACATAATCTAAGAAAATCTAAGTAATCGAAAGATTGAACGATAATTCCGGCCATTCATTCCGCGAAGCGGATAAAAATTGTTTTAATTAACTACATCGTATTTATGAACGCCGGTTGTAATATTCGATTATTGCGTGCAATAGACCAATATTTCGCTGTGATTACTTGATTGCTACATTTGACTTGCGGTGCACCTGCGCGGCGAAAGGAAAGTAGAAAAAAATGTCTGACACATATCTGCAACGGAGGCAGTCAGATTTTTCGCATTTCTATCGTAATTCTGCGTAAGAATGAAAACACGCATGTTTCTTTTGTGAGTCACGTAACCGACGACGAAATCGTTGATAGCGTATCTTTATTGCCGCCATTATTTCGCTTATCTCATCCAAGAATGCAGAGCAGTAATGATGGTCCAAAAATTTTATTTTAATTAGCGATTTCTGATTTGTTTGCGAGTATTTAATACGAAGATGCATTTTAATTTCGTTTTAGTTTCTCGATTGTTATATGTGAGAGTAAGTTGTAATCGCGCCTTTTGCTACATAGAGAATCATCTTCTTTGTTTCATCGAGTTACTAATATCTTCCTTTCATAATTTTTCGTAAATATCTCTGGATCTTTTTTTGACTTACTTCCAGCATGAAATTTGAAGAAAGCCTCTCTTTGGTCCAAGTTTTGTTTTGCAATTCTTTCAATCGCTAATTTACTAATGTAATCGTCTATTTCCTGCATATAACGTCCGAAAGACATTCCTCATTGTAATCCTCATTGCATCGACGATCGATTTCACTGTTGAGACAATCACTTCCATCGAAACCTTATTCCTCTCCGTTTCCAGTAGCAATTCGATCGTCGAAGTTGAAACTGAAAATTGATTTAGGTCCAACCAACTAAACAGGCAGACGAATATGATGGCAGACTTTTGTTACACCAATCCCACGATCGTGCCTGGCGAATTGCTTTCTCGTCGTGGGTTCTCCATGTACAGCGGGACCGACAACTTCGACGATGATTTCGGCAAGAACAAAAATGGCCATTACGGAACATACCATGAGGCTCGATCGAAATTCTGAAATTTCGAAAATTCAAGTCTGAAATGATCGATCTCTTGTATCGTTGGTGCAATTTATCCGGACTAATTAATCAATCGTTGAATCAAATAGAGATTAAGTAACGTAAGATATTAGTTTAAGTTATTAGCCAGACACAATTATCATTAATGATATCTTTATCATTTTCTCTTTAATGTACAGTACTTCTTTGTGTAATTTATTGCGTAATGTACACGATTTAGCGTTCAAGTTTAATTTTTCTTATTGACTTTATGTTTATGTTGCCTGAATAAAAAATTTCCACGGCCCTTTGCTGCGTGAAATAATGTTTAAAATTGATAGACTTCGATCGATATGTAATACTGATAATTGATAATTGAAAAAATCAAAGTGCCATTTTATTGGAGACAATTCCTTGCAATTACATTAATTTAATTTAGATGCGACTTCTTCGAATATCATTGAATATTATTGAAATAAAAATTAGCAGACATCTCGAAAAACAATAAAAACGATGAGATATGACACATAAACGTGAAATCATTTATTTATTATACATTACGAAAAACTATGACTATTACGACGCTGTCTGTTTTATCGGCCATTCAATTCACCAATAATGTCGAAGGTTTGTCAGAGAACGTTCAGATGTCTCCGCATGTATTTCACGCCTGTTCACGCCACAGAGAAAATATATCCGCAGGGATGACTGATCCCGCGCACCGGAGATGCCAGGTTTAGGTAGCTGCTGCCACATAGCTGCGGCTGTGGAGGAGATAGTGTTTCATAACGCACACAAGTTCAATACACTGCGGACAATCACGTACATTTACACGTCATATATACACACACATACGTTTTTATTAGTATAATAAATATTTGAGAAAAAATAAAAGTATACAAGAAATATAAGAACAATGCTGCTTGATGGAGCAGGATAGCAAACTAAAGCTCATTATTTATATCTCTTAATATAAAAAAAAATGTGGCAACAATATACATGATTTTTCGAAATGATCACATTTCTTTTCGCAAGACTGGGATAATTTTGAAATGCATAATTACTTATAAATTTAAAAATATTTTTCGCGCAATATTTTTCAATAAACAAGGAAAGGGTAATACTAGAGTTTGTGAATAAATATACTAGTCGTTTCAATATTTTTTTTTAATAAATTCCATAATTATCTGTGAGAATCTAGCTGATGTAAAAATCATGATGTACATTATAATTAAAGTAATATGCAATACCAAAGATAAAACAATATACTTATTATAAATTAATAAATGTATCACGTTGACTGGAAAATAATGAAATGCTTGTAACCAAAATTAACACTTTAGTACAGAATTTGAGTAAATATTCATATTTATCAAGAATTCAATACTCATATCTGATAGAGTTTTTTTTATTAAATGCATAATAGTATATAAGATAAATACAATAAAAATAGCACTCCTGAATAAATTAAGTTTACAAAATCCGAACCAGTTAAATAATTAATTAAATTAAATTATAAAATCATAAACAGAAATGCAAAAGATGTATTATCGACAAAATGATTACATATACACGCAAGTATGTAATATAATCATAATTGATTATTTTCCAGTATACAGGGTGAATTTTAACAGATTGTCCAGCTTTTTACCATGAGAGCTAGGTACTATACACACATATTTATAATGACCGTGTATG
>VBVQ01003489.1:0-18526 GCA_011636635.1 Tetramorium simillimum | reverse complement strand
TAAAATTATTATACATATAAAATTAATATTATATAAATTCAGTTTTTTCGAAATTATTATTATTAAAATATTATTAATTATTTTTAAGTGAGTTTTAATGAGATCGTAATTGGAGATTTAAAAATGTTTAAAACAGAATATTAAATAGTAAATAGATTAGAATTTTATTTAAAGAAAATTTAATTTCAAAAGTCTTAAAAAAAATGGTAAATGACAGCAAGTACGTATCATTACTTTTATCGTAAACTGAGTTTTTAATATAATTTATCGCAAAATAAAGTTTTTTTCGAAGCAGTAAGTAATCTGTTCATCCGCGAGATTTTCAGCTCTTCGATCCTTTCGATTTCATGGCGAGCGATTTTTCTTGTATTCAACACGATGCGCGATACCAACGAAAAGCGCAAGAAAAAAATCGCGCGCCACGCGCGTCCATTAATCCCGAATGATCGACGAGCGCCGGCCGATCGACACGCCATTGTGCTACCGCGAGGATAAAAAAGCTGGGAGGAGGAAACGAGAGAGAGAGAGAGAGAGAGAGAGTGAGAAGGGGGAGCGGGAGAGAATCTCGCGAATTAATTCCAGGGTGTATCGAGGCCCTCCTCTCGCTGTGGTTTACTGATAAACTGCACGGATTAAATACTGCAGCGAGAGTGCGGCCGGTATGCGGTGGCGTACAAGAGAGACAGCAAGATAGGGGCGAGTGGAACAAAAAAATCGGTCTACACAGAATTTACAGTGCTGCAAATGGAGCATTTTGGATGTACCGGCGGCCAGCCGAATCGCGAGTAAATCCTGAAAACAGGATTTATCGAACGACTGATTTCGGAGCGAGACCCGCACTGTTATTTTCCTCGCCGTTATCATTCGCCCGTCGACATTTAAGTGGGCAGAAAAGTATCGCTCATAACTAGACGAAATGCTCGCATAAGTCTCGAGATACTTTACGAAAAACTGTATCCATTAAATATACCAAACTGCAATAAAATAAAATGCCGTAAATTACGTTTTAATACATTAGAAGATTAAAAACACTATAAAGTTATACTGAAATGAAAAATATCGAAAAGAACTAGTAATTTTTCATGATACTGAACAAAAGTAGAATGAGAAAAGTACATGTACATACATATATAACGCAACATATAAATTAGATAAAGGTACAAAACAAATTTTGTACGCACAACAAAATGCATAATCAAACATTAATAGAATTTATGTTAAGAGATGCGAAAGATGCTTGAGGCTACGTTTACCAATGTCTCGTTTATTATTTTTATTTTTCAATTAATATTGATAACTATTCGTTGGAATGAGTTAGAATTGTCATAAAATTTCCCGGATTTTTCCTATTATTGGATGCCTCTAGGGCCGAATAATCTTTCGGTCCTGTACATACCGCTGGCAGAAATGCACGAGCATATACGGGTGTGCATTATACGCATGCACATTCACACGCGTTTTACGCGTACAATCGCCGAGATCGCTGAAATTTGGCGCCTGACAGCTCGGCCATTATTTACATGCCGCGGGATACTCTGCAATATACCGGGTGTACGCAACGATAGCGGTGGCCAGATCGAAAATGGGTTAGGTGAATCTCGTGGCCGTGGCGCGTACAATATCGCGGTCGTTTATTTGTTGACCCAATATCGATAAAGGCAACCATGCCGTAAAAATCTGTCATGTCGATTTTCTCGCGCGATTTTGAACCTTACGAATCCTTACGAATTAGGCTTCGTACATATAAACAGAGAAAAATATAGTTCAACAGAATTATCAAGCTTAAATGTGACTATAAGATTTATATAGATCGGCATATCGTATCTGATATTATATATTTTCTGTGTCTTTCCAAAAATCTTATTTGAGCTTTTATCATCATTTTAAATATTTAAGTGTTTTTTTTTTAACGTATTAAACATTTTTCTCCAAGATTTCACTAAAAGGCAAGTAGAGAGAGAGAGAGAGAGAAAGAGAGAGAGAGAGAAAATTCAAACTAATTTCATCGATATTTTAAAGATAAAATGAAAAAATCAATGTGTACATGTACAATAAATGTACAATACGTGTAAAGTGGAGATATTTTTTTTTAACGAGAGATTCTAAGATTTAGTTTCTGTGGCTTGTATGTAAATTCGTGTCTGAACGTTTCGCGGAGAGTGCAAGGCGGTCGGTTGGTCGGTCGGTTCGTCAACCCCTTTTACAAGAGACTGGTTTGCTTGTACTGGAGACGCTCGAAGAGAGACCCACTCGAAGTCGAGGATCCTCCATCCGGCACGTACGTCGAGGTCTTGCTCGTCGCCTCGTCTATGGAGCCTATGGAGCTCCACGACGGCCAGACGGACTCGACGACAGTTGTTAACGGAGAAGCACGCGACACACTCGATCATACGTGCGACCGACTTTCCGCATGGAAAGAGAAGTAGAAAGGGGGAGAGAAAGAAATTGAAAGAAGACAAGGAAGTAAGTGGAATCTCCGACACGGAATAAATATTTGAGATAAATTGAAAGATTTTATATAATAGCGGCATAATCCATTTCTTTTTCTATTTTTTTCTAAATATTAATTGAAAAATGATAAAATATTTCATTTTTTCAACTTAAAAATTTTCAGTATAACGAAACGTAAAAAAAGTAGAAATTTACCTTTCGTTCGCTTATTAAATTTAAATTTCTGGAATGTAAGATTAATTTTCTTTTAAAAAAGTGGGTCGGACCACTGTTGTATTGCATCCTTTCATAGCATAGAAGAGCTTGGAAGATCGAAAGTTACTAAGTTACAGCGTGCTTTATTCCCCGGAAAAGTAGTGAATTAAAAAGACTCCGCAAGTGAATGTATTAAAAGCACATCTTATACTTATATTAAAATTTTTACTTCAAACATATTAAATAATATAATATACAATATAATATTATTTAATATATTATATTAAATAATATAATAAAATATAATCTAATAAATGAAAAATACAGTATGTGCATGCCAAAATGGGATGGAAATGGGCTATTCTAGAGATGACGCCGTTAGGAAAGCTTAAACATTTTGTCGAGTCACACGACTGCAATGACTGCGAGTAACATTATCACTTTGTAAAAGCTGTTATCAGCGAATTAAAGGACGAAAGTCGGGAGTGAGAAACACGTAATCCGGCGTTTCATGCATAACCGGTCGTAATGGCAGTGCTCGCGAGCGGAAGGCCGGCGCTTTTCCCCGGGGTCCTTTGGAATAGCATCGCCTCGGCTTTAGCGGGAAATCACTGTTGGTTATGATATCATGCTACTAAATCCTCCTGGGTTATCCCCGCCTACACCGCGCCGGTCCTCGCAGACTCCTCTGGACCTCTTTTCCTTCCGGCTTTCCGCTGTACATGTATCTATCTTACATTACTCCGACCGTCATGCCACGGCCCTCGCTCTTCCGTCGACATCTCCCCGTAGACAGGACATTGCCGGGAGCGAACAAACCACTGGACAAGAAGGGCTTTAACCAGACAGATACTGAACGTCAGAAGAATATGATAAATCAAAACGCGAGGAGAATAGCAAGCTTTTCATGCATCTCAGCCGCGACCGCGCGACGTTGTCTTATTATTTGCATGTAATGCGATGCAATGTAGCAACCTGTATAACCTGCCAAATAACAGGTAACGGTGTTGTTAATTAATATTTAGCCGACAACTTATTTTTCCAAACCATTTTAAACCACAAGTAATTTCAATAGAGAGGATGCTTTGCTACTTTTTCTGTCTCATGTAAATTGCGGAAAATAACGGCTACCTTTCAAATCGATATAATATAGATTATACATATTAGTATTTATGACATACATACGGTATGCATAAGGTTTTAGATTGCTTTTGGAATTACATCTTGAGATATTTACTTCTAGCTAGTACAATCTATTCGATACTTTGGAACAAGAAAAGCCAATGTAATCCTGAAACTTGAAGATAAAAGGAGGAATATCTATATATATATAACTTGTATCTATACATACAGCATTTCCTTTCTTCTACTTCCAAGCCACAGAGAATGAGATTGGTTCTCCTCGTTCCAAAGAAATGACGTACTATGATTGAACACGTGACAAAAAGTAAAAGTAAAAGTACCGGGTAAAAGTTTTATTCGGCAATTCGAAATGAATTTGTTGCATTGATTAATAATATATTTTGTAACATGTTATATACATAGATTCTTATAATTGATCTTTTTATAATCATAAAAAAGTACTATAATAACTAAATTTCACATCTCAAACACTCTTGAAAGTTTTTCAATTTTTCAATGCGAAGGAAACACAATTTGTATGGCTTAAGATCATTCTTTCACTCAACTTTTCTCAATTATCTTTCTAAACTGTGGAATTCGATTTTAATTCCCTTGAGAGATTTGGCATATTTCATACTTGCTAAATATTGCAAGTAAAATTGGATAATACCAATTTTACTTGCAATTGTAAGAACAGACTATTATACTATAATCAAATAACATCCGTGAGATTTTATTTCTCCTTTTCAAATGAACTTTTGACATATTCTTTTAGCTGTAGGTTGAGTATTAAAAATTCAATATGAACAAGAATTGTCAATTTTTCTTGACGTTTGGCCTCTTGATTATTTCATCGGATAATATAACTCTCAACTGCATCAAATTACTTCTCAGTTACAAGAATCACAATAATTACGACAAGTAAGAGACGATTCCATCAAGATCGCACGAGTGTCGATTACTGGAACTCCAATGGAGCGAAACTTATCCACCCATTAAGGTCCATTCGCGTTCTCGAAGAAGGACTAGCTATCGCGAGTAGTCGTCGAGCGCCATTTACACGACGACAAGTCTGACTGCAGCCGAACTGCATTCACTGCGTTGCGATTGTTTTTGTTTCGCTCCATCCAGCAATCACTCGGTTCCTTCTTGCCCCGCGCTCGACGCTCGTTTCCGCGTGCCAACTCTCCTTCTTCTTCTTCTTCTTCCCCTTCTCGTCCTCTTCTTCTCTCGAGCAGACAGCGAAGACTCGTAGGGCGGAACCACCACTTAAAACCAGTAAGTGGTTTGTACCGTTGGTTGCCGATTGCCTGCGGTGGCACAGATGAAACCATCACGATGCATTAAGTTGTCTCTAGTTTCTCTCTGTCTCCTTCCCTCCCTCCCTCCCTCCTCCCTCCCCTCTCTCTCTCTCTCTGCTTTTTCCACGACTCAAGATTCAATTCGCGTTTTGTCTGTCAAACAAATCTATCTTCCGTATTGCTAGCATTCTGTATTATTTTCCTTTAAAGTGAATACTTATTATTCAATCAATCAGATACCATTGATGATTAATGATTATTGAAAAATCTGTATAAAGGATATAAGAAAGCAAGAATCAATTTTACATTTTTTAGAAATTTATGCTGAAGTTGAAATAATTGTAAAGGTATAAAATTTTTAATAATCTAACTTGTAGTTCAAAAACTAATTTTGAAGCACTAAATGTTAATTTTATGCTGCTTATGTCTAACAATAAAAATCATAGAACAAACTGTAATAAGACCTTTGTTTCTATTCCATTCTTAAAAAAGGCGTCGTTAAATTGATACTCGAAAGTCTCGAAATATTGTTGCCTCTCTTCCGCGATGCTGATTGGTTTTTTCACTTTGTATCGCGAGAGTAACCGATAAGACATGAAAATTATTTGCCAATTTTTTTCTTCTAAAACTAATTATTTCGCTTTAGTTCTTAAAAAGTTACGAGAAACTCGATAGCTCAAAATTAAGTAACTTTTATTAATACACTAAATTGTGAACATTCAATCATTCTATATATATTTTACAGCATTTGCACGGAAAAATTTGAGCTCTCACACAATCATTAACATCATTATCATTATTCGAATCTCATTGCAAGTATTTTCGCATCCTTATTACTTTAGCCATCTTAGTCCGAAGAATTCCTTCGTCGTAGTTCGCTCTCTTTCTCTTCCTAGCCCTGCCTTTTCCGACCGCTAATGCATCCCTCAACGCTTCCATCTCCCCTACAAACGGCGGCGTACAAAAGCCCCTCGTCTCCTTCCTTCTCCTCATGTACATCCGCTCGTCGAAAGAGAGAAAGACGGGAGCGAGAACGAAGTGATTCGAGTTTGCCTGCTCCAGATTCCTCTTGTAAATACCGTCCGGAGTGCGCGAGCGCGCGCGTTGGTGGGTATACATTCCACCACCGTCACCTATAGTATCGTACGCATCTATGTACTTGGGTCTGTCGTCTGTTTCCACTTTCACGGCTTGCCGGCAGCAACGGCTCCTCGAATCGTTCAATTCGAGACGCTGATTAAGGTTAAAAGCGCTTGAGACAATTAGACTCCAAACACCTACGCCAACAATCGTTGTTCGTTTCATTCGTTGGAAAATATTAAAGGCATCACTCACAGCTACATTTTTTCAATGATTTAACAGCGTAATATCGATTTCCAATTTGACATGGATTTTTTGTGTACTCTATGTATGTTACTCTTTTAAATTTATAAGTTGCATAACGAACGCAATAAACTCTCTAACAGCACATCCATTATTAAAGAATACATCTAATTAATTGATAATTCCTAGATAAATAATTTTCAAATATATCTCGAGATGTATTAAAATCAAACTTATTTTCTAGAGTGTGATAAAAAATACGGATGTTGAGATGGAGATATTTATTCTAATTCCAACATATTATATTTTAAGTTTCATATTATTAAGCATAACTAATTTGCCTGTTTAAACTTTAATTATTTTTATCAAACTTTTCACTTCTTATCAAACTATTACCGTTTATATTCACTGGAAACAGAACAATAAATAATACACGAATGTATAATATACATGATGACAAGGATAATGTATCTTCGTAAAACTTTAATTATACATTTTAGCGAAGAGACGATCAATATTACTGTCCGTCATATTTCGAAACCATGGTCACATATTGTATTTATATCTGTAGAACGGGATCGTCTGTGCGTGTATACACGTCTATACATGCGTACGGGAGGAAAGAAAAGATGGATAGCGAGGGTGGCGAAATCTTGTTAACTCAAATCCCAAAGTGTAGTGGGTGCTAATGTAATATACATTCACGAGTGCCAAATCAACCCTTTCCATTGTCCAACAAAATTTGCCGAGGCGTACAATGGAGACCGTCAACCCCTTGCACGCCCCATCACCCTCTTATCCCTCTTTTCAACCTACGTTTGTCTCTTTCTCTCTCTCTCTCTCTCTCTCTTTCTCTCTCTCTCTCTCTTTTTATATCTTTCTTTCGCTTTATACCATATCTCTTTGCCTCTCGCTCGCAGGCATTCCGTTCCGTCTCCGTCTCGCAACAGTCATATACCGACCCGAAAAGCTTCGGTAGATTTATTTGCAGCGTTTAATTGGCCCATTTCTCTGGAATCATCCTGGACAGAGAAGAACTTTCAGCAGTAGTGACCAACCTCTCGCCAATCCCTTTATGTACTTAACCCTTTTATTGTGTCCAAATTTCAATTCACACATTCACTTTGCTCGTCCAAATAATATTTTATCGTAATTCTTCTCACACGATTCGCTTTCAATATTCGCTTTTAAAAATAGAAATCGTTCGATATTTGGAACATACACTTTAAAATAACCATTCTTTTATTCGAAATTAATCTTTTTCTACATATAATGCTCACATTTTTATTTAGAAAGACATATTTAATTTTTTTATTATATATATACATATAATTTGATATTGTAAGAGAGAGAAAGAGAGAAGTCACTTGGTGACGGTAAAGGATTAGTGTAGCGTTTCTTTTTTTTTTTTTTGTGTAAAAGTTTATAAATTTTTTCAAGTTTCTATATTTTTTGTAATGTCATACAGTTTTGTATACATATAATACGAGAATTTCTGTTGCTGAATTAAGTACTCGTAGCGTACGCTTCAGGTGTTACCTATCTGGAAGAAAGTTTTTTGAACGGTTACAACAAAAAAGTATAGAATTCTTTAACCCTCTATTCACCTCCCATGGTCGCATCCTATTAATCACAGAATCCGCCGACGAAAGAACGACGCGACAAATGTGAAACTTTTACGACGGCTCGCTTTTTTGTGTACGCACTTAATTAAACCGCGTGACGTTTCGCGACAAATTATCAGAATTGTGAGGCATCGTGCAAAACGCATTAAAGTATGTTTGCATAGACATATTTCTGCTGAGAAACTAAACTGAAAATAATCTTAAAATATTCTGCATTTCAGTAAAATCTTGAGTCAATTTAATATTTATTATTGATATTCATTCAACTCACAATCAGAGGAAAATGTCTTGAGATACAGCCTGAGTTTTGTTTCTCCCTATTCAATAATTGATTTCTGAGATTACATTACACGTAAAATAATTAGTTTTTAACTTTGTAATATTTTATCGAAACTAAATTGAAAAGAGAATAATCACTTATGTGAAAAGTCTTCAAGTCCAGCAATCATTCTTGAAATATTAAAATTAAGAATTCCTGTCTGAATCCTTTATTATATTTTTGTATATGATGGATGAAACATAATGCAATATAATAATTTTCTTATATTTTAAATATTAATTTAATAAGCTAGACATTTACTTAAAATTATTATGTTTTTAATGCTTCATAAATATATTTACAGTGTATGTATATTGCATACGTCACAAAATTTAATATTTATTCGATTTCTAATTTAAATAATTATATATTTAAATTTTAATTTCTTTAAATAATGCATTTAAATTAATTCTTTTTAAATAGAATAATAAATATAATAAATTAAATAAATAGACAATCGTTTTTAGAGCCAGAGCTGGTTGGTGGTTGCTTAAAATTTAATCACAAAATTAACAATATTTTGACAGACGTTTCGACACATTGGTTTTAACCATCTTCAGTGTAATAAATTCTTCACTTACATATTAAATCCTAAGTTGTGTTTACTGTGACGTATCCGCATATAGTTGTTAAAGTTACATCGGCATCGTACGTATCGTATAATAAACCGTGAAAACAACTTTTTAGGATTTAATTTGTAAGTGAAGAATTTATTACACTGAAAATAACTAAAAGCAATGTCGACCGAAACGTCTGTCAAAATATTGTTAATTTTATGATTAAATTTTGAGCAACCACCAACCAGCTCTGGCTCTAAAAGCGATTGTCTATTTATTTAATTTATATTTATTATATTTATTATAAAAAAGCCTATTACTGTAATTTAAGATTAATTTTATTTAGAATAATTAACTGTACATCCGTTACTTAAATTACCATTAAAAGAAAGAAACAATTCGCACGTAACAATTAAAATTAGTAACACATTTGTATAGACATCAAAAGCAAATTTGAAGCAAATTATCCTATCAATTAGCATTTAATTAATAATATTTCCACTTTAAAACACTCTTTCAATCAAATGGAATCGTTAATTTAAGCAATTTAAGCTGAGTCTACAAAACAAATCGCAAAATGTATGCCGTAACAGTTTATTTATTGAAATTATTTTAAAACATGTAACAGAACTCTCGGCATAGCTATTTCGTAAAAATAACATAAAATATTTTGTGTTACAAAGCTGTTTGACGTATGAGGCCTTGATGCTATTTGGTATAGCACATGGTACGCCGCACGCCTTTATTGTCATTGTGACGAAACTCGAGACACCAAGTAACAACGTATACTACCCCTCGTGTTTTGCCGCATTATTCAAAAGCGATTATTTCCGACGAACAATTAACCGTCTACCAATGCGTACGATTAATTAACTTCCGCGTTCGACGTATGTAAATTTGTCGATTGTTTTTATAGAAGCGGATATTTCTCTCGATTGGCACACTTTACTACAAGAATCGAAGAGACGGGATGGAAATTATAAATTTCCTTCCTGCTTTAATTTATACGTAATTCTTTTCCACATAAATTTCCTTCCCATTTAATATTTAGACGTGAGTGTAATGATTCTGTGATAATATAAGATTCGAATGCATCGAACTTTGGTGCTTTTGGTTTTTTTTTTTTCACGTGTTTTTCATGTGTTTTACGTTTTGTGAATACAATGAACGAATTTGCAAAGAAAAAAAAAAGAATAAAACCTGGCATATATCGGAGGACCATTATGTGACCATCGATTATTATATTCCACTTCATTTGTCATTTACAGAAATAATTATATATAATTATTTTATATAACTTCTTGCATTTCACGTGGCATTAATGACAAAGAATCAATCGAGCTGTGACTAATCAGAAATTTATATTTATCGTTGATACGGTGTTATAAAATATGTATCTATTGATTTTTTGCTTTAATATTACTTATTGATGCCATTTTATGTTTCAATTTAATATAATTTTAGTTTGTACTTTTTTACATGTAAAGTTTATACCAATTTTCCAACTAGTCGTTATTTTAGTCTTAGACTTTGAAATGTAATAGTGGAGGCTGCATGGAGGAGCACCAATCGTAATATTTGTCTTCATGTCATGCAAAAGGGACCAACACCAGATGCCCTTCCAAGGCAATATTTGTCGCCGTATCTCTTTTCGCGCACAACCATGCAGCGTACTCACTGCGAACGGTTGCGTGTTTACCGTGCAAAATCATAAATCCCCTGATGATACAACGTCAAATTCAGTCGCAAACGTAAAAGTCATATCAAAACAGGCTTTGCTTGCGCGAAACGTCAGACTGTTTTTCACTTTCGAATGTCGTAAATGCAATTCCACGTTCGATGTGGCTGTAAATCAATTTTCCGTAGTCGCAATAATTCCGGACGATCTTGTTGGATCTCGATAGACGAGGAGGAACTTGTCGATGAGAAACACCTCCCATCTCCATCCCACCCCGCTCTCCCTCTCGCCGTCTCGCTCGTCTCGTTTTACCCTGATTTTCCACTTGCCGTCGCCTTTCCGCCCGTCCACCTTTCAACTCGCACCACCACCATCACCACCACCACTACCACCACCACCACCACCACCGAGGAGGACTTAAGCCCATTGATCACGCGCTCGATTACTCGGGGACTAGAGCTTGCCAGACACTCTCGGGGACAGAGCCATTCCCTTGCATTTGTCAGCCCGCCGCGCCGCCCGTCTCTCTTTCTTCCCGACGCTCTTCTCCTTTCGGCCGTCCTCAGCAACAGCCGGACCATTTCTCGGAAACACTCACGAATCAATCCCATCGAGCTCGAAACGTAGTTTCCGCGCTGCTTAATGGCAGCGTTCCTTATTATCAATTTTCCTTCGCTCGCCAAGGAAATTGCCAAGAGGCGCAAGATTTCTCTTCCCCGGCCTTGTCGATCGGTGTTATTGAGCTCGGCTTTCCGTGAGAAATAGTGAATTGGTTGCAGGAAGATATTAGTTTAATGGTACTTGCTTTAAATGGACTAATTTCATACCGGTGAATTTATATTATTAATGTTTGGAAGAGAACGATATGATATCAGATAAAAATGTAATATGACATATTGATAATTAATCAAGTAATCAATTCTTTAATATATCAATAATAATAATAATCATATTGAGTTAATGATGTAAATTAATAATGTGTCTCATTTTGTTAAAACATAAAATAAGGATAATAACGATCCTGTTAAATAATAATTTGATACTGGAAATTTTTATTACGAAATTTCCAGTATTGTTTGCCAGTAAAACACTTGAAATACTGCTGCGTGAACCATTTGCCATCGTCTTCGCCACCGTATTCTTTATTATATGGTTTGTGACGAAACCAGATTTACTTAAATCTTGAATTTAAAAAAATGATCTCTTTCATTAATTCAAATTAATGTTATTTTATAAATTTGTAAATATTATCTCGGTGATACTTATATTAGATTTCGCGATTACAAAGTCATTACATAAAGCCAACGAACGCATAGTTTGGTGAAAAGAATGTAATGACGAATGGCAGCATTTTCTCACTTTCTGCGAGCGCCGTTAACCGTCTTTTGCGTTCTTATATAGGAAGAGGATTCGAACGATGGCGGCGGCGAATTTAATCCCCTTCCGTTTAACGAGCTGTTAATTAGCGCGTCGCGTCGCGCCGCGCCGCACCACGCGTACTTGGATGACACAAAGGACCCCGCCTCTGATCCCCCTTGCTCCGTTATTTCGCGCCGAGTATTTATTACCGATAGAACACTCTCGTACTCGTACGCGGTTTATTTACCGCCGCATAAAGTTGAGAGTAATGATCTCGGTTTTATAGTCGCTAATTGCAACAACTACATTAGGCTTGTAACGTCGTTTCTCGGATCATTTAACTCTTAATGTGTCGCATAATGTGACGTGTCTATTTAGCTTAATGGTTTGGTATATAATACTCAACACGATTGATCGTGCTGCTGTTTCACAGTTTTGTTCTCAACTAATTTCAAGTAAGCTTTATTTGATACTTTGAAATTAAAATAAGCGAAAAGCTTTCTTATTAATGAAGAGCACATGCGATACTAATTAAGAAATCATGGGAAGAGAATTCATCCAGTTTTATCTTTTTTTCTGATATTTATTAAAAAGAAAATTTTTATATTAGAAATAATTATATTTATAAAAAGTGTTTCCAAAAAAGTGTCTTTGTAAAAATAAGAATCTAATCTTTACGTACCTTCCTATAACATCTTTTTTATTGTAGAGAAAAATTATAAAGGCTATTGAAAATTCCTCCGCCTTCTGGTTCTGCTTTGCGAAAAGCAAAAGAGTGTTGTAATTCGACGTTCGCCCCGAGACCTTAGGGAAGTTTAACGTTCTCCGAGCGATTTATTACCGGCTCGAGATAGGAATTCCTCGCATGCTTAAGCAGGCTAATTGACAAAGTAAAGCATTAGTTTCTGATTACTTCGGGCGACGTTAAATTTTTGATTGATGTCTGCAAGTAGTCCCAGCACCCGCTCGGTTATTATCTGCATCACGTTTTACAAGCAAACTTGATCCGATGAAATTCCAACATTAATCAACGGCTAAGTTCATACATAATTCCCCAATCTTTGACGGAAACACGTAGGAGAAAAAAAAACTTCCGTTTCTATATTACAAATTAAAAAAAGATGTGCTAAATTCGAGTGTACTATAAAAGTTATTGAATTTTAAAAATTTACCTTTTTTTTCGTGAGAGTTAAACGGATGATCGTTTTCGCCTCTCCTTCTACTCATTTATTTTTCATGGAAAATTTCATTAAAACAAATCCATTACGTCACTACGTCAGTGTAATTTCATTATTTGACGCTAATTTGAGAAAATTTAAAATCTGATTGCCACCGTCTTCAAAATATTTGTTCCCGTTTACAGCTAATTCGAGACGTGCGCCCCACAATCTAATTTTGTATCACTTCTAAAATAAACGTTTATCCGAAATAGTACACGACGAGAATTATTTACGCGATATTCAATGTGATATCGGTGGATGCAACTCTTGCTCCTGATTCAGTTTCGAATTCGACTTCATGGCGAAACGACATTACCTCGTTCGCCCGTGCCCCTGCTTTTCCGTTCCCTTCAAGAATTCCATGAAGCAACTCTCTTCGTGAGATAAACTTGCCAGAAAGCAACGGGGCGAAGGACGGAGGAGGAAGGGCGGGGATGCACGGCGGACAACGACAAGGCGGATCGAAATTCGCAACTTTTACATGTGTCCTGATCGGATCGACTTTCGAATTTGCCGACAATATCTTCCTTCCGCTGCACCCTCTCCATTCCAGCCTCTGGCACTCTCTCATTTTCCCAACTACCAAGTCCCGAGGCACTCGGAGGAAAGAATAAAAGTATTGCGAGAATGGGGAAAAAGAGAGGCTACAAAGTCTATACAAGGTGGAAGTCCGTAACAACAATGTGTTAAGGAGGAGGAGGAGGAGGAGGGGGGGGGTATGAGTTCGGGGTCAACCTTGTGGAAAACGTCGAAGCAACGTCTCGAAATATTACGATTCCGGTCACACAGCTCGACTTCCTACACAGTACAAGCCGGGCAAGAGGAGGACAGAGCAGGAGAGCAGGAGAGCAGTAGATAAAGCCGGAAGCGAGAGGACGTGCAAGTTTCCTCGAAGCAAGAAGTCAAAGCTAGAGTTTCGTGACTGACCTGGTCGCGTCTCAATACCCTACCTACCGTTCGCGCCCTTCCGCTGCCGTTTTGTGACGGGCAAAAACTGCAGCGATATCGTTCTGTAAAACACGCCGGTGCCGACTAACCCCCGATCCACGTACCACAGTTCGTTAGATCGTCAAATCACACGACCTGATTTCGCTGTAAAAGCGCGAACGGCACCGCTGAGCGCACCGCGAGCTCCCGCATTTTTTCCGGACTTTTATCTTTCCTTTTTGTTTTCTCCTTGTTTCTCGTTACGAATAACCGTTGCGCAAACAAGAGGATAGGTAATGAAAATGAGTTGATGAAGAGATTTGAGATATTAACAATGGATATTAATATCTCTTATCAGAAACATCAGAAAGAACGGTAGTTTAAGTAAGAAGAAATTTTGAATTTCTTTTATATAAATTAAAAATGTGATTAAAAATATCGTTTTTACTAATTCACGATTCGCGATCAGCGAGCAAGAGTAGACGGAATCGGTCTAATCTTTTCTCGTATACGTGTTGGAACATGTGTTGGAAATCTCAAAGCGTTACGTAGCTATATCGTAAAATATTCTTTTGCAACGGCATGATTTTACGGAGCGACCTCACCATCGGGAAGTAGATAAATGTGCAAGTTTCTGCCCGGCGGAAAAACAAACTTCGTTACGAGCTCGTCCGTCTGCAAGTTTTCCACGTAACCACAACGCAAGGGGGGATGGGGGAGAGAGGGAGGGAGGGAGAACGGAGAACTCGGTCGCTACTGCCCGATTGATTCTTCTTCTTTGTAGAAAAGTTTCGACTACGAAGCCGCTGGCTGCTCCTCCCCCGGGAGTTTTATTACGTCGGGGACACGCTTATCCCGACCGCAGATCCGCGCTAACATATCCCTGTTCCTCTTCCTCTTCCTCTTCTCCGAACGCCATCGACCATCGATAGATTTAAGAGCAAGAAAAACTTGAAAAATCCTATGGGAAGAAAGGACCAACTAGACTAGAGAAACAAAAATTGTATCGAGATACAGTGACGTGATGTATACATACATATACGTATAGTGAACCAGAAGTGGTTTGCATATGTTACCACGATAAATATAATTACTGATGAAGTAACTTAAATAATAAGTATACTCTTATAATTATTCTTATACCTAGTGGATAATAAGTTGGGAAAAATATGGATAATGAGCAAATTTTTTTCCTCAAAAAATTATATTTAAGGTATATTATATAACAGATAAACAATAGTTTTTATCTTCTTTTATTATTTAAAATAATGCACAAGTTTCTGTCATTTCAAACTTGAATAAAAGTCAAAACCTCAAAGACTGCGAGACATTTATCATCGATCACATTGTATATTATTACCGGTTGTTCTTTAGATTATGATATAGTTGGATAATGCTGGTTCAAAAATCGTACCACTCTCTTCTGTCAAAAGCAAGAGGTTTATTCTTTAAAATATTCCCATTTAAATTATAATGCAGTTTTTCATGTGTCCTTGCTAAATTAGCACGTGGTTTTTACAATCTCATTGTTATTACCAAGCCATTTCGAGATTTCTCAAAAATCTCACGTACACGAAAGTTAGAATCTCATGTTTCTTTTTTCCCCTCACTTTGGTTGTTGCACTGGGTAAACCATCGCCGTCAGAAAAAGACACACACACACACACACACAGAATTTTGTTGCGATAAAGTCGTTGCAAAGACGCTACCGACGCGCGAGAAGCGCGCTTTTCGCGAGAGCAAAACACAAAGAGGACGTTACTAGGAAGAAAGAATGAATAAATAAATAAAAAAATCCATCCATTGCGCTGAATGCCAAAGCTGGAGAGACTCGTCTCTCGGTGAACCAGCAGCGGCACGCGGAGAGGCTGCTTAGCCTGAAATTTCGCACTGATGGATGAAATTCACTCGGCGCCATGCCGTGAGTAAGTATAATGGAAGTGAAGTCGCGGAAACACGCGCGGCCTACTGTCGCGCTGTGAATAGGAGCTTCGTTAGGCTTTGTCTAAGGCAAGTAGCTTTGCCCTCCCACCAGCGTTCACGTCTCAACTTTAACCCTCTAACTTTCCCTCGCACCCTCAACCCGTCTCTTCTCTCCTCTACTTTTGGCATCTCTACTCGAGTTAGAAATACTGTTTACGCTCACTGCAGCGGGTAATTCATAATAGAGACGGAAAAATTATTTAATTCAATCGAAATGTTTCACAACGTTTTAGTGAGACTTTTGGCGAATCCCAGTCAGATTAATGATGGGACGAGTTTCAACTACTATTGTTCGTGGTATGTATGGAACTCATCGTGGTCCACGTGAACCACGACGACGTGAATGACGACGCCAAAGCCTATAGAGGGATTGCGATAAGTGCACATGCACTGGGTGCACCATCAACGCCGACCTATTGTACAGTCGCGTCTGACTGTAACCGCACCTCTACCACTGCGACTGCAAAACGGTAATTGTTGCGGCGCGGCGGGGCGCTCCGATGACCTGCATCACTCTCCTCTCTCGCTCTCTCTTTCTCCTCAGCCACATTTGATAAGCTGTAACGTTCAAACAGATTGTCAAGTTGTGCCTTCTCGCCCGACTCGCGTTATCTCTAGTTCCCGTTCTGTCCCGTTCTGTCCATTCAAGAGTCTTTTTTCGATAAATACGATTTCACCAGAATTTTCGCTCGACGTACTTCTTGACACAATTAGATAGCAAACTGTAAATTAATAGTGCGATAATTGTAGCGAATAATAGTGAATAACTTTGCGATAATGGTAATGTAAAGTTCTTAATTATTTTTTGGAGTATTCTAATATTCTGTTTTATCCCCAAAAATGTAATTAATATTTCTTTTGTAAGTTTTAACGCAAGATATAACATGAGAAATTCGAATGCAATAAGTTTTCTCGAAACAGCGGGCAACATTAATGAGATGGCGATAGGAGCTATTTGTAGATAATGAATACTGCTCCTTTCCTTCTTTAGTCGAAAAACTCGGGATGGATATCTCTTCTTGCTCTTTTTCTCTCTCTCTCTCTCTCTCTCTCAATTATCCGGAATGATGCTCCGTCTTTAAAGCGCGACGGTTCACTCGTCGCAGAACGAATTAAACCGTCATTAGCCTTAGAGAATTTCCGAGAACCGGAAATGTAGAAGTAGCAGGATGGGTAGTTATGAGTCAACGACTTTCTTCTTCTGCCGGCCGATAAGTTCACGATGAAGAACCTGGACCGACATTCGGGTTCAAGTTCGATAATCTTGAAGTGGTTATTTGGAATACGCCAATCGTATTACGAAAGACGGAAAATCCATCTAATTTAATTTAATTTAATCTAATTTAATCTAATTTTACTGGAGAAGACAAATTACATACAATTCGTTTGAAATTAAAAGGATTTAGATTACGTTTAATTATTAACGAATTAGGGAAATTGGATTTGTAAAAATCTGAAATTTATTACTCTTGTCTTTGCATTATTGCATTACGTCATTAGTTTATCACTATGTCCTTTTCAAATATTTAATAGAAGGGAAAAATCACACGTATGTCACACGAACAGAAAGAATAATTACGCGCAAGAAAATGCATCATTTAATATATTAATAAATATTATATTTTTTCCTTGGACTTTGGATTTAAAATTTTTAAGTTACAATTACGAGTCAGTAAAAAGAAAAACAATAACAGAATCATTTTCGCTGCAAAATTATTAATGATGCAGCGTATCAAATTTCCATTTTACTCTTTACTATTATTTTTTATTTTCCTTCCATTTCCGCAACCTTGATCTTCATCTATCATGTCGTTAAAATTCTTGACTAATAATAATATCCAGAATTCATAATTTTCATGAATTTCGCAACTCTCTGCAAAATACTTGCGACATCTTATAGGCAGACACCGTCATCTTTGCGTGACGCTGCAGAAATCTTGCTCGTCTCCATCATTCGCAAAAGTCGAAGTTCACTTCCGTCGACTTTCGTCGGGACAATGACGCAAGCTGCCGCCTGGGTCGTGAGTTGCGCTACTTACAATGTAAATACAGTCGCATCGCGCGCGTTTCGCATCTCGTAATTCACGTCTTAACATCGGCGAGATAACGTTTAAGAGAGACTTGGCGCAACTTCCGGTCAGATGAAGTCTCCCGCTTGGAACCCGCGAAGAAGGAAACTCCGAAGAAGGATGTGAGTCACGAGCGCGCCATTAAAAGGGCGCCGTAACTCTTCATCGCACCGCCGCTAGTTGCGAGGCAGCGAGCTGATGCCCGAAAACTTTCTGAGTGCCCGCGCGCACCGTTTCCCCTGCGAACGTAAATCTGGGTCAAAGTAAACGACGATAATATGACGTAGACACGATTTTATAGAGATTACTCGTAAAACGTGGGGACTTTTGTCGAGTTTGCGTCTTTTCATTTTGATATATGTATATATATATATATATATACATACATAATCTGTTC
>VBVQ01003488.1:0-18536 GCA_011636635.1 Tetramorium simillimum | reverse complement strand
TAACAAAGATTTCTATATTCAAATAAACGGACAAACAATATTAAATTTTCTTAAATATTCAATTAATAAGAATTATAAAACAATTCTATTTAATAGTCAAATAATATATGAAACACATAATATTAATTATATTAATCCTTTTTCCTTCCTAAGTGCATTTCTTAATCATTTTTTTAAATCATTTATGTATTGCGCAGTTCAAATTCAGTAAACGACAATAATATAGATTTCGAAGACGTTGAAAACTAATAAGATCAAATAATAACAGCCTTGGTTTTGACGTATTCCAAGCTAGAAAAACTGAAAAACCGAATCCCGACAGGAATAATTATGCGAATTTATCATTACAAAGGGTAAGATATGAATCTATATAAAAGAATCTTTTCTCTAAGGCATTAGATACATTAAAAAATTTGTATTTTAATTTATTTTAGAAATTAATGGTTTTTAAGTCTCCCTAGTACGATTAAAAAAATTGATTTTTGTTTTTGCATTTTTTGCAGTTTAACATCTTGAAAATATTATATATAATATACATCTTGAAAATATTATATTATAATATACTTCCAAAAAGATTTAACCAGATTCGAAAAATTGGCAAAGTTACAGGCCTTGAAGCGAAACAGTGCGCAAATCGAAACCCGAGCGCTATCACAAAATGGTTGCCACGATAAGAATCAGTCGATCAATAAATTTGAAATTTTGCAAATTCAGTAGATATGTCATTCTCATCCGCATTAAAATCAAGTCATATTTGCAAAATTCGCATTTTGCTACTTAAAAACATGCAATTTTTTGTGTAAAAATCTAAATTTCTTTTGAGACGTCATCATTTTGTTAGTTTTCAAAATTTTTTATTTACTCTAGTACGGGCTATAGCTACATTCATACATGTTAAGAATCTTTTCGAAATTTTAATCAGACAATCTAGACAATTGATTTTATAGCAACAATGGAGGAAAATTTTTTTTAGGCGCTTCCGTAAAACTGTTGTAATTTTTATAGAATCGATATTTTTATCTAATGAAGAACCTAGATATTTGACCATCCATTTCCTTTGGAGATATAAATAAATAAATCTACAAAGTTTCAAACTTATACATCGAGTATTTTTTTCAAAAAAAATCACAAACAATCGCCTTATTTTTAATAAAAGTTTTAATAAAAGTTCACGAAGAAGAGAGTGTATTTACCCGACCCGTTCAATATGTCTGCATTTAAACTTGATATTTATCGCATCATGATCTCAAATCTTCCTACGTGACACGTGTCGGTATTGCAAAACCGGTGTTGTTATCGCAGACGTAACGCGGTCATATAATCCTTACTTGAAACACGAGTTTCAATCGAACAGATTGTTTTCACCTAAATATCGTAGTTGGTTATTGATCCGCAAATTACGAAAGAGCTAAAAAAATGGAATGCTGAGCACATGCATACACATATTCATATCTTAAAAACCAGTTTGATTACTTTTTGATTTATTTCTTTTTAATTTAATAGCTCGCATCGTTCGACGACAGAAAGAGAGACAATTTTGAGACTATTTTGTTCGCTTAATTACGTTTGCGCCGTGACCCTGTTTCTTTTTGCCTGGAGGGTAAAACATCAATTTGCACGAATAATTATTACTCAGACGCGGCACGGGCGATTACGCGGAGAAAGAAAGAACCATTTAGCGGTTAATGTTATGATAGATGTTAATAAAATCATAGAAAGCTGTCAGATAGCCGATAATTTAGGAGCCTGATACTCGCAGTGCATCAACTCGGGCAGTGATTAATGGCACGCGCAATTGTTGTGCTGATGCGCAACGCTAAATGCGTCGAATCGCAATTCGCTGATTAATCAAGGCGCTGGGGTTGCGTTATCAAACTGACGAGTAGAAATCGTAATTTCCGCTTGACTTTGACACGAAACGCGCCCGGCTTGCGCTTTCAAGTGTATCAAGTGTGCGCGATGCAGTGCTGTCCCAATTATGGGCGCGAACGGACACGTGCGGCGGCGAAATCGATACTTCGTCCATCTACATGAGGATCAGCGAAATGGGCCAAAGAAAATTAGCGGCAACAGGATGCAGCGATGCGAGCGACGAAGTTCCAAATATAAACGCGAGCGGCGGCGGCGGTATTGAGGGACGCGGGCGCGATCTTCGGGCGCGAGTTTCGACGTTGCATTTCGCGTATGATTGAATATCGCATATTCGAAAAACCTGTAACAATGACATTCATAACCGCACGAGGTCGAATCTTCGAAAAGAGAGAAAAAATGAATCAATAAAAATTAATTGATTTTTTTGTTAGAGCAGTTTACGCTTCAGAGATCGCTTTTGTTTCCCATTGACTGGATTGCGCTCGATTGTCTATGCACTCGCGTTTCCAAGAGTAATCTGACTCGGAGTGTAATCTCATACGAAATAAAAGTTCGGCAAATTCGATAGTTTGAAAAGCGGCAGGCGCGCCCCGATAAATCTCGATAAAACGATACGTCAACAAGTTTTGTGAAAAGGAGTAATCTGTGAACCGTACGAGCACTGGGATTATCCGAGACGTTAATCTTTGGTTAATCCATCGCACAATTAGACGATTTCCGTCTTTAATCGGTATCGGTGCCCGATGGCTCGAGATTTGGCTGACCACCTGTCGCGCGAATTACGACCCTCGGAAGATTAATACTGCGGTCGACATCGATATATACGGATCGAACTTTGCGACCGAGATGCCGTCCCGGCTTCCACGCCCACCTGCAAGATTTTCGACCCACGTAGGTGTCGTTTCCGCCAGAAAAGCAAACGAGAGTTTATCGACCATAAGACGATGCTGTTGCTTCTCCGTGTCCAATTGAGAATCTAGCAAATTTTCTTATTTCGCGGAACGAAAAAGGGTTCTTTAAAATCCTTTTTGTTATTTAATCTAGAGCAATTTATCAACAGTTTATTTATGAGAAAATTAAAAGATTAAATTAAGAAAGAACGATATTCTTTTTATGAATTAGTGTTACTTATAAGTTATATAAAAAGTTAACAAACTGTTAATCATTTTTAATCGTCTTTTGCGAAATTCGCCTTAGAACTCGGGAAATTTGTCGGTGACTTGCCTTTTTGTCGAGCGATTCCCCCGATTAAAAAGGACGAAAGAAACGTGAAAATGATTAAGGGAGGTACCTGAGGGGGAATCTAGTAAAAAGAGGGGACAGCGTGATACATCGAGCGGTGACACTTTTATGGCGTCATGAGCGGAGGAGTGTGGTTTCTCTTGATAGATAACACTCCATAAATATTAAATAAACGTCAGTCACATCGTGCGCGCAAAGTGAGATTTGACGCCCTAGATAAAGATCGATATTGTCACTTGGCGACAATATAGAGTTTATTCCATTTATTAAATCTGCCACTTTTATTATGGGGATGTTTATGGCGGCCGCTGATACCTGCAGCATCCACCACTGTTATTACAGGGTTGATGGAGAGGGATGAACAGTGATCTGAATGTGTCGTCAAAATAAACGATTTGTCACACAAATGATGTGACATCGGCAAATTAATAATGCTTCTCGATTTTATCACGTGTTAGAAATAATGTTAAATATTTCTCTCTCTCTCTTTTATATTATATATTAAATATATGTATGTAAGTATATATATTTAATATTATGCATAAATAATAATAAATAATAAATTTGTAAATAATATTAGACATATGTACAAATAAAGTAATACAAAACGGTATTCAAGAGGATTTCTTATTTCTCTTGGAATGGCTGAATCTTTCGATTATCAGCAATTTTATGTTGCTTTGCGAGATGATCTTGAAAGCTGTATTCCTTAACATCTCGTACGTTTTACATATCGCGATTCTTCGCAGGCACTCAACGTCTTCCAACGCGACTTCCACTTTGACGAACGCGGTTTTCCGCTGCGCTACTTGGTACACACAGTGGAAATTCATGCAGAGAGGTTGGCAGATCAAAAGTTTTGCGTTTCACGAATGTTGGAAAGAAGGCAGGGAGTTACATGCCGCGGACCTCGCGAAACTTGGCGCTTACCGGATTAAATGTCGAGTTTCAGAAGCGTCGGGAACTCGACGGGTATAGCGTCGAGTTTGAAAGTACGACGGCGGGCGCGAAACGATCAACCGGACGAGGTTTAGAGACCGGTTGGTAGCGAGACGATCGACGTGTCGCTTTACGCTCCGTCTCATATCGCAGAATTGAATATTTGAGAATTTCAAGTTCCCAACTTGAGGATTGTAAATTCTCAGGGAAGGAAGAGGGAATAGCGGAATAAACTCGTATTCTCCAATCCCCGCCCCCCCGTCCCGTTTCCGGCGTTCGACGTCTCGCGCAAGGAATAACGGCAGTCAATCAGAAATCATTCCTGCCATTTCGGCTGAGATTCCGCTTCATTATTCCGCGCCGGTACGAATCCGTACGTGGGCCGCGCGCGCGTGGGTGCGTTTACACGCTTGCCCGATCGGCCCGACGTACGCGTGTCACGCCTCGCACGCGCGCGCGTCCAAACAAAGGAAAAATTCCCGCGATGCAAAATTTATCGCTGATGCGACGTTCGTTACCGTTGCGACGGTCGGGGAATTAAATCGAGAATTAGGTCGCGCGCGCCGAATCGCATCCGTGCGTTCGCCTCCGTTGCGCGGGACCGCAAATTGGCAAGCGAGCGAGCTCCGAGAGAGAGAGAGAGAGAGAGTCCGCATCGCGGGATCTACCGCGAGTAAAGCGAGTGGAGCTTCGCTGCCTGACGAGGGTTGCGACGCGAAAGCGGCCCCGGCAAAGCGCGAGAATTAACGAGAAATTAACATGTCTTCCCCGCGGGACGCATCGATGCGTCTGACTGCGCGTGATTGCGCTATTAGTAGCGTGTCATCGCGGGATCCTCCCCCCCGCGCGTGTGTCATTCGTCATTTTCGCGATCGGGCGCACGAAGGACAATCTGCGCGGAGAAAGAAAATGCTTCGAGGTTGAGCGTCGCTAAAATTACATTTACCCGCTGGACAAAGGACGCGCCGGTGACTGTCGGCGCGGCCGCCTCCCCGGCGACAGTTTAATTGAAAGCTTCACACGTGCTGTTTTGCGTGAGCGCGCGTGTTTTTATACGGACGCAGCCTCGCGATCGCGTCTCCCGACAGGGACGAGAGTGTCCTCTAGTATGTAATAAATATAACGTCAGGTATATATTAATATTGCGTCAGAGCCGCGAGTCCCGCGGATCCCCTCTGAATAATCTGTCCGTCGATAAATTTCTCTTTTGCTTTGATTTCGATATTTTTAATTTCGATACTTTAATACTCTGTGTCTTTTGACAGCTTCGCGTCGAGTCTCGTAAACGAATTGAAACGAACCGAGTGAAATTCTCCGAATGTGTCTTTGTGCTGTTCGCAAATGTTTGCCGATGGAATTTCAACACGCTGTAAAAATATTAATCTACGAATATACACACGTGTTTAACCGTATCCATTTCTATTTCCATTTCAAAACCCGATTTTAGGGAAATTGTAATAGAGAATGGCATATAAAATCTGACTAGCACCTCGGTATCTCTCGTATTTTATCGGATTATTGCAGAAATAATAATTACGAGGGACCTTTAGAGGTACCTTTAAAAATCGAAACGCTAAATGCGCGGTTCGTTAAAAGCGGATTTGCAATTGGATTTTTACGACCGCGTCGCGCGCCAATATACCGCATAACGTAGAATACAGACTTTAATATCGACTTCAGGGAAGCCCGCTAATAAGCGTTGCGGGGCACGCCGGGCCGTAACATTCATATTGGAGGCTTAAATCTAATCCCAAGGATGCAGCCGGTCCGATAGGCCCGAGTCCCGACTGCGCGACTCGCGCGTATGCAGAGCACGTATAATGGAATACCCGACGGGGTTTCGATCGGGAGCCAATTACCAGCGCAATCGAATGTGTGCGCGGCACGGTGGCCCGGCAACCCAGTAAACTTAACCGCAGGATTTAAACGAGCGCGGCCACGGGCTGCGCGTTCTGCATTTAAGGCGAATCCATTCGCGAATCCGCGAGGCCATCCGCCTCGAAATTGCCGTCCGTCATCCGTTCCGTTCAAATGGAACGAGGAGGCCGCTACGGGCGACATTCCCTCGCTTTATGAAATCTATCTCCGCGGAGACAGGCCGCATACTCGGGTAAACAACATGGGGGAGAGAAGTTTTATTACAGGTACTTACCCGTCCGCCGTGTTGTGCGCCAGGAAGGACTTGGGCAGCGACAAGGATCGCTGATGAGGATCCAGAACGATGTCGCCCGTAAGCGAGTCTTCACCTCGGGTAGGCGCGCTACCGGGCCTTGACAGCGTGCCGTCCTTCGGCGGTTCTATCAATGTCTTGAGCGAACCGATCACGGCGTCCTCCATCGGCGTGGACGCGCCGGAGCTCTTTGCGTTCCGCGGGCTCTTCGTCACCGTGCGATCCGACGTGGTGATCCAGATATCGCTGCTCGAGGACGACGAGGTGGTCGTCGACGAGGAGATGATCGGGCCGCCACTGGGCGATCTATTGACGACGTTCATCCCTTGGATGGGCGACACCCTCCTGTCCTTGCCGTCGGCGCCTTCGAAGGAACCCGGGAAATCGGGCTTCCGATACACCCGATGGTGCATCTGCTCTCTCTTCTCCGCTCCGGAGCCTGCTTTATAGAAAACCAATACAATATAAATTATTCCGCTTATTAAACTAAAATTAAAATAAAAATGAATATTTTTCTTAAAAAAAAAAAACATAATATCTGTCAATATATTCAAAATAAGAATTTGCTTCTAGAACTTGTAAGAATTTAATTCAGTGGGGTAAATCTTTTGATAATCGAGCTATTACGGACCATTCCCGTTGGTTCCTTCCAACGGCGACCACCTATTGGCCTGTTTGAGCACGTTCTTGGGTCTCTCCTGATACTTGCCCTGCTGGGTGCTTCTGCTCTTCCTCGAGGTGTCTCGTTCGCGGAGCTCTCGATCGTCCATCCGCTCGAGGGAAGCCGGCGAGGAACTGGCACTTCCGCGGTGGCTACCAGCGTCGGTGGAGAGCCTCTGATGCGCCGGATAGCTCTGCGACAGCTTCATGAAAACCGGCTGTGATGACTGATTCGGTGAGTACAAGGTTTCCCTTTGCGAGCAGTGGGGCCAAAAGTCGCATGTGCTGCTGTTGCAGCGCAGCTTCGTGTCCGGGCTGATGCAAAAGTCTTGATTGGTGGACGGCGCGTTCGCGTTTGGTGTCGTAGCGCCTCTCTGGAGGGTCCGCGGTCGCCTCGATTGCTGCTGCTGCTGCTGCTGCTGCTGCTGTTGCTGCTGCTGCTGTGACTGTTGTTGCTGCTGCTGTTGGGACTGCGAAGTATTCGATGCTTTCGACGATTGCTGCTGCTTGGAGGATATGATGTAGACGTCATATGTGTTGGAGGGATTGCCTCGTCTCTGCTCTTGGCTCTCGTCACGACGGTCATAGCGGCTCGATATCATATTTCTCGGCACGACACGGCTTCGCGTGCCGTACAAGTATTCGGTCACCATCTCCGGTTCGCGGAAGAGATTCTCGTTTATGGTATCATCGGTGGACTGAGCTTTTCCTAGAGAATTTAGGAAAAACAATCGAATACGGGGATGAAATTGATTTGATCGATTTCGATCGTCGACATGATAATAGATTGTATTTTTTCGAAAACATTTTCTTTCGTTCAGCTAAATTATATTTTATATGACAGATAATGGATTTTCAGCCGTTAATCTTTCTATGCAATATTTTCGCGGTATTTCATAAAATTTTCTGTTCCCTTAATTTTTTTATATTTTAAAACTTTTGCATGCTGCTCATTTTGTGTAGAAAAATAGATGGACATAAATACGATAAAAATAAATTTTACGAGAGTAAAAATAATATATCATAAAAATTTAATAATCTTCAATGGTCCAGTGTAATAGTCATTATCTTTTCATAAGAATACGAGATTTATAAAAGGTACGCTTGCGAAGATCTGTTCTCCGCATCGTAAATATTCAATACCTGTGTGTAATTGGCGAAAAGTAAAACGTAAGATATCCGAGGGACGGTACTCACTATTCTGAAGAACATGACGCTTGGATCTGTCGCTTCCCCGATCATTCACAATCTTCACAACAACTCTATGTGGCTCATTCGACTCTCGGGAATGATCTCTTTGCGGACCCGTCGTTCCTGGTGACCTTTTCTCTGGCAATTGGAGACTCCTGGATCTTCTAACTCGAGATTGATGAGAATCGGGCGACACCTGATTGGTCCTAGCGCTCTGGTGCTGTCGCGAGGGATTGCCACGTCTGAATGGATTAGGCGTGGGTGACCGCCCTTGCCGGCCTTCGCTGCTGGATGAGGAAGACGATGAGGAGGGTGAATTGAACATCTGTTTTCCCGACTCGGAGGATCCGGGCGACCTTCTTATCCCCTGCTGGTTTCTATGAATTCTCCTAGACAATAATACTCAGCGTTTCATTTTCGCGTAATATCGCGAAACACTTTGCGGTGCAATATTAAATTAACTTTTTCTTTTAATGTATAAAATATTATTTAAAAGAAAGAATGGAAAAATGCGAAGTGCGAAATCTCTAAATAAAATATTTGCAATTTTGACTCTTCTACGTTGATTTGTGAGAATTTCCTAAGTCTTCATATGCATACTCTTACCTGTTGGGCGATATTCGTTCACCATTGGCACGAATCGATTCTGTGGACGAATTCAACGCAAGGGCCGATGATGACACCAGACTGAGATTTAAGGATGAGCTAGGGTTATCATCCTCGTCGCCATCTTCATATCTAGTATCCAAAAATCGATATTTTGAATATCTTCTTAAATTTCTTTTAACGTTAATGTGTCATGTTAGGTTGATTCATATTATTATCACAATTCACATAGAATTACAAAGTAAAAAATTAATAGAATAATAGAAAATAATGATTGATAAAATATATGTCAATGTTTCTGTTTATTTAATTCTGTTGCAATTAATGTTAATTTAGTAAATAATTATAATCAAGACTGAACGCGATCGTTTTTAATCGTCAATAAAATCAAATTAGTTGACAGAATCAGAAACTTTACATACCCCTCTACCGAAGAATCCGTGTTCTCCGCCAGACTAGGCATAACGGTCTTTGTGACACAGCTGTCAAGACTTCTGAATCCCATCGACGACGACGACGAGCTGGACGATTCGATATATCTCTGCGCGAATTGCGACCTCCTGGAGGACGACTGATCTTCCAGGGACTTGGCCTGCGCCATGCGATACTGCTGCTGCTGTTGCTGCTGCTGTTGCTGCTGGCTGGCGTTCTGTCTCTTCGGTCTGGAGGACGCCAGGCCGGAATTCTTTCTGGACGGCAGAGAGCTCCAGTTGACCTGGTGAGGTGGCGGCGACGGTGGCGGACTGATGATGTCGCTATCGACAATGGCGTTTGATCGCGGTAGGAAGGGGACCTTGCTGCCGTAGTTGCTGCGCACGACGGACGAAGACAAGTTTCTGGGCGAGGAGGATTTTCTGCCGGCGACGGCGTCCTGGAACGCCGGCGGCGGCGATATAATCGGCGTGATCGACGGCGGGGAGAAGGACTCCGGGATGCTGTGCGGCGACGTGCAGGCGCTGGCGGAGTCGTAGTCCTGGCTGTGCAGCGCGAGGAAGTCGGGCCGCTGGGAGTCCAGTCGGTTGAAGTCCTGCGGGCACTTGCTCGGCTCGCTGTTGCAATGATAGTCCGCCAGCTTGACCGCCGCCCGTCGCGATAACGGTAGAGTGCCGGTGGTCGCGGTCACCGGGTTGCTCTCGTAGTTCGCCCGGCGATTCTCGTCGAGGGACCGCTGCTGCACTTGTACCCAGCCGGAACGGCCCAGGTAAACGCCGTGGACCTCGCGGTCGCACCATCGCACGGGCGAGAGCTCGCGGCTGCAGTTGCCGGTGATGAACAGCTCGCCGGAGGTGCCGCTGTTGCCCGATAGGAAAGAGTTCACGGCATCGCGTTGACAGGAGGAGACCTGCACAGCGGAGAATATCGCTTGTCGCTAATAGACACCCCAAGTGTCGTCCCGATCTCCTCATATTACATAAATACACTTCATCATGTTGATTTATATTTGAACAACGCTAGTCTATTGTGATAAATTCGGATATTGCGATAATTATAGTGGGTTCAATTTAACTCCGGGAAAAAGAGAGTGACATTAGTTTACGTTAAGGGGTTGCGAACTTGCGCCCATGCACATTATTTCCCATTAGCCTTCTCATTAATATTTAGAACAAAAGATGATTATAGAATAAATCATATAGCAGCCGCGTTTCCGTAAATGTTAATCAACTCTAACCGTGATTTAAATGATTCTCTTATTAAGGCGGTAGAAACTCATTTAACTTAAATTAACGTTTACTGCAGCGATCCAGGATGGGATCGTTCTTTTCGTGCCGCTTCCCGGGCACGAATTTGTTCCCTACTTCCGATCCGCACGGATGAACTGGCGGAAACTGGCGGTATGCTTCTGACGTCTCTGTGATCGCCTTACCTGGCCGTGGCTGTCTTGACGATGCTGTTTGAGGCTCGACGTCGACGTGGCCGACGTAGATGTATCGTGACGTTTCAGGGATGGTATCGAGCTACCGCGGCTGTAGGATCCGCGCGCATTCCCGCCGGATTTCCCTCTGCCGCTCGCTGTCTGACTCTTGTTGCTGCCGACGCTGTACGAGGAGCCTTGAGAGCCGACCTCCCAAGGGTCCGCCGACGCGTTTCGGAGATGGAGGATCGACACATTTGGGCCTCTGCAACCGAAATTTCCCTCCTTTCGAGATCGGTGCCAGGGATAGTCATTCTTACCAACGTATAAATTACTCGTCAATAAGATTTATTTGAAGTTCCTGTAGTTTATTTTGATGCCAATTAGCATCGATGAGACAGAGCTTATTAAATATATAATTTTTATTTCTTAGAGAGATTTGGTTGAAAAAAAAATATAAAATAAAACAATGATATATTCAGGAGAATTTGTTTGACTCTTTCATTTAATTCAATTATAAAGGATTGCAGCTCTTTCTCGAACGACACATTGTAGCTGATCATGTATTATACAATTTATTTAATCGATTTTACTTTAACGCGCATCCGATCTTAATTTAACAAATTTGATAAAACCGCACAATCATTTCCCTTCGCGATTCGTGCTACTAAATCCAGAATTTTGCTTTACTTCATTGCAAAAGAAAATCGACTCGCGGTGCACTTTAGCATCTCCGGGGATTTTACGCGACAGTCGGCACAGTTGGAAGGTTCTCGCTTCCGCCGACGTCTTCAAGTAAGATAGATGCAGCCGTTTTTGCTTGTATACGTCCCCGCGCATCCACTTCTTCCTTACGCATGGCATTTTTACTCGTTTCTCTTTCCCATTCGACGATATCTATATCATTCATGCTTGATGTCGCAGCAATAAATATTTATATAGCGATATTATACATAAAGAAGCGGCAGGAGAGAAAGGGGGGAGGGCGAGCAAAGGTGCATCGCGTGCACTTGTATGCGGGCTAAAAATCCGCGGCGAATATATGAAAATCAGATATCTGGCTAGTCTTTCTCAAGGGTAGACGCAAATCCCGTCGCGGACAAATACAGCCCCGGCCATGTTTCTTACCTTCATTCTCTACCCTTCGTTTTCTGTATGCCTTTCGTCGCACCGGAGAAAATTTTTACGGATCACTATAAAAGTATTACATCCCGTAATGTACGACAAGATGGAATTCTTTCCACACGAGTTGAATCAATAAGAAAGACATGTGCGCGCGAGCGTCGATCTCGCCGCATGAATTTCTCCGTAAAGCGGATCAAAAACGCTATAAACTCAGAGCGTGATCGATATTTTCACCACATATGCTCCAGACCTGGTTCAAAGTCTCTCATTGGAGATTCAATCGTCTTTGCCTGTCGTGATTAACGTACGATCAAAGAGATCGCTGGAGATGAAAAAGACGTTCGCGAAAATGAAATTCTTTGGAGGGTTGCGTCTCAAAGTCCCGATGCCGCTTGTATTGGACCGTAATTTTGATTCACCGGGCAAATTGGCCGCGTGAAGAGTTCCGAAAAGGTCATCGCGACTTTACGTGGATTCCATTTGTCGGAACGCTGAAAAGCATAATCAATAATTCTTTTCGGGCAAATAGAATTCGTTGAATTTATATGAGCGCAGCTCGACGTCCGGCGTGATTTATGGAACTATTAATTAATTCGAGCTAAAGACGGGAACGTAACTGGTGAAACTAGGTGGCAAAGTGTATTTCGGATGCTCGCTGCGAATAACCCGCCATCGATATCGCTCCACATACGGAGTTGACGAAACGCGCTGAGCAAATCAATTGGGACGGGAATATCTGTCCCCGATTAATCATATTTACCTCTTAACCGACATGACACGTAGAGTCGTTCGTTTTCCTTTGATAGTGCGACGTCTTAAATAGAACCGGCCTTTAAATAGAGCGATCTTTCGGTCCGAGCAAGAAGACGGCGAGATGGAGTGATCACCTCTTTTAATCCATTGCCGCATACGTCAGTATAGTCACAATGAACGTTGCGGAACATTTCTCATCCCTCATGCTATTTATCCAATTTTATTCTTTATCTGTTAAAATCGATTCGCACGAGAACACTGCGATTCGCTCTCGCTAGATTTATTTTCGAGTGTAACGACAGAAATATCTCGCATAAAAAAAGACAAATCCTTTCTGCATCTCGTATCTTCTTGCACGAGATTTATTTTTAATATGTATATCGTGCGGGATGCAGATGTTCCTGAAAGACGCCAGACTGCCTCCGCAGATTAATAGACAGGCAATCGACCTTGAGGGACCGACGTCATTTTAGGTCCGGCACTTGACCGATGAATTTTACATTCCCTCGTGTAACCAGGTCACGCTCAACGGCGAGTATCCGGAGTGCACGAAGAAATAGCGCGAGAGTGGTCCTCGCGGTGGTCCGTTGGGCTTCATGAAACTTACATCGTATGTAAACACCGGTAGCATCTAGAGGGAATCTAGGCGGAAAGGACAAGCGCACGAACAGGATAACGGTCGAGCGAATGTTTCCGATACGATGTTAATTTCGCGAGGTTCCTTATGCCGGATGTCTCCTTCGGCAGGTGGATGCGGTCGCACTGTTTCACCGCGACGATTCCACTGTGCACGACCGTGCATTCACAAAATCGTCTCAAATTCGTGCGATCAATCTGTCTAAATTTTTCAATTTCTGCCGTCTTTACTAATTCAGAAACTATCAGGCTGAAAGCAGCGCGCGCGCACGACACCGTCAGCTGTGCAGTTTACCGAATATTCAGGACCGTTCTCCGACGGCGGCGAGCGAGCCCAAATAGAAAAGCGATAGAGCCCAGTGCGCGATGTTACCTGTCGACGCGCGAGATAGGACCCGCGTTGGCGATCTCGCTCGTATCCGCGGCCGGACTGACTCTGCGCGGCGGCAGGGCGGGAGGCGCGGCCTGCCCGGGGGCCTGGCCCGAGGACAAGGTCGAAACGGGCCCTCCGACGCCCACACTGCCCCCACGTATCCCATCCTCGGCCGAGTGCTGTCTGGAGGACTGCGAGTTCTGCGAGAGCCAGCGGCGCCCGGCATTCCGCGTCACCACCGTGGGCCCACCGGGCCCCGGCTGATGACCTATCACGCTCCCACTATCCAGCGACGTGCTCTGTAACCGAAATCCAAGGCCACTCTTCGTGGGCAGAAAGAGAATCCGTGGGCCGCGACCGAAGCTACACGCATGGATCTGAGAGATCGGGCGAAAATTCCCGTTCGTTCTTGGGGTCTTTCCTTGCTTAAACATTTGCGTTTTTTTTGCGATTCAGCCAAGTAGATTTGAATTTTGATTTTACAATCATATTCTATCTAATATCTAGCACTTTGAAAAGAAAATTTATTTTTATCATTTATTTAATGTTATACGAATATCTGCCTGATCCGAGAGATATGCGTGTAGTCTCAGAATTAATTATCGCAGCTAAATTTAAATATTCTTTTGTATACAAAGACCCGTATTCAGAACGCGCTTTTAACGATAAACACGCGCATTTAGTATATCGTTCACGTTACTTATGCTATAGAATTTCAGAAATAAATGCGAGTGTTTATCGATAAAAGCGCGTACTGAATACGGGCCAAAGATTGTTATTAAATGATAATTAATATTATTAATTTCTGATTTTATAATATGTTGTTCGTAATTTTCGAGGTATCCTTCGAAGAAAAAATAGTTTCTAAATCGAAAGTCTTTGAAACGCACGTAGCAGCAACGAAGTTTTCTTCGACCGTTTTTGGTTTCCCTTATTAACCACGACTCGTTAACGGGCACCATTATCGCCCCAGCCACGATCGTTAAGAAATTGTGTCAATCGCCAAAGGGGCCCGTGCTATAGGGCGCCATTACGTTGATCACGGACTAAACCCGCGTAGCCATAAGAGCACGAGGAGCTGTCTCTACTTCCAAATACGGTTGAAGCACGTACGAACGACCGGCGGGCTGGCGCAACTCCGCCGTGCGTCGAAGAAAGTATTTTTATTCTCGTTCTGCCCAAGAGGAGAACTCGTCCGTACGGGCGATCTGTCGCGACGACTCGTACCTCGAAGCGTGCGTATCGTTTTATTGACTTTTATTACTCCACATAACCCGCTATCGCTTTGACGTGCCGGCCGATTTTAAAACGTCCGTCTATCAATTTATTTACAACATCGAAACACACATTCGGTATACATGACAGATGGTTTCGCGAAATATATAGAGTTAACGAAAAAAATTTTTTTTCTTTTATTCCATTCATAACGCGATTTAGTAACGACAAAGAGCAACAATACGTTGGATCAATAAAATTTTAAAATTCGTGTCATTGTATCTTAAGATTACTTACATTTACATGATTTTTCCTGGACGTAACAGACGAATCCTGCGAGGATCCTCTTGCGTAATGGCGTGCGAAGACCCCGGCGAGTCGGGATCTTCCCGAGCTCGTCGCATTTGACTTGGATTTACTTGGCGGAGAGCCATCGACAACGCCCGTCAAATTCGGATTGCTGCTCTTGCGCTCCGGAAACACTAAGTGCTCGATGTTCGGCGTATATCCAGGATCGTTCCTGACGATATCCTGGAGTGTTATGCGGCTGGGTCCACTGGGTCCGTTACTGCATCAATTTACGCATAATGCTAACTTTTATTTAACCAATTATAATTGTCAATAATGAGACATTCAAGAAATATGTAAAAATTCTTTCAAAAATGATTCAAGTAACGCTTTACGGTATATAAATCATTTTGTCTCTATGTTGACTTTGATCCTGTATCTATTTACTTATAATAAATTCTTAACGCGAGTTTATAAATTCTTTTTTAACTAACATGGGCCCTTTCTGTCCACGTCTCTTCCCGCTGCCACGGCCAGGTTTGATCTTCGTCGCCTCGGCTAATTGCAGCAAACGGCTGCGATGCTGCTGTAACAGCGAGTCCTCCCGAGGATTCATTCTATCCTGTGTACCTGGAATCTTGTCGCTCCTGCATCCTGGAATTATCCGAGAAAAAGAGGCGATGAATTCACTAATGGTTTATTTGTCTATTCTTTGATATATTCAAGTAATGTACATTTTTCACGATAGAAACAACAATTGTATTATTATTATGGAGATAGAGAAAAAGATTTCTCAGAATGGAATAAAGAATTCTTTTAAAATTGCACCAAGGCTAAAAAAACCGTAAAAGATGTAAAAAGAGTTAACGTGTCTGGTCACATTTTATCAGCACGTGTAGAAAAAGCGTAATCTCTGCAAAATATTATTTTAAATTTCTATAATAACGTTCAAGAAGAAACAAACAGCTTAATGAAGTATATGTCTTCCTTACAGCGCATTACAAGACAAGCAAAAGAGAGAACACGCTTTTAATCATTTTTTCCGCAAAGATCGGCTGAGAAGAGAAATTTACCACGCGCATACTCTGCTAGCGCTGCTTTTCGACTCGTCTCCTCTCTTTTACCTCATTTTGATACGAGAAGAGAAGGCAGTTATATAATAAAGAGGAGAAAAATGCTGTCGTCCTCCACTGTCTGTCCGTCGGTTGCGCACCTTTAAAAACGTTGTTTCCTCTCACCTCTCGAAAAATTCGCGGCCTCTCTTATCGCGCATGTAAAACATCGTAAATTCATGTTTCTCCAGAGGAACGATAGTTTCCCTTTTTCGAGCAAAATATTTTCAACATTTGATTTCATTGTTCGAGTAACATTAAAACACACGATTAGCATCTTGCACATATTTATACAGGATGTTTCTTAAAGACCGCCCTCCAATTACAAAGCGTTATTTCTTATCAAAAATTGAGTCGAAAAGTCCTGAATCTCTGAACTCTTCAACTATTCAATAATCATATAACTTTGCTTCTCTCTCACACGTTTTAGGAACTTTAATATATAACTTGTAAATAACTTCTTCAGAATTTTTAATTGAGATTTGAAGGAAGCGAGAGAGTTTCAAAAAAAAATTACAAGACGTCGCAATTCTAAGATGTCATTAAAATCGTATGCCATTAGTTTCTTTGGATACTTCAGTATTACTCAGCAACTTCTTCAGAATTCTCTGCACGAAGATGCTGCATATACAATTTATAATTCATCATATACGATTTCTCTTAAGGTAATCTTCACGCGCTCGACAACTTCTTTATGACAAATGGCAACTGTAACGTCAGCGCATAGATGCCACGGTCGAAGATAAAAACTGCTGAATATTCTTCCTGTTTCTCATATTTTTTCAATAGTGTCACTAACAGGAGCGGCAGCTCCAACGGAGCGCATTAAAATATCGACTATCGAAGAAAGTTTCGGCGGTGCACGGTCATGAATAGTTAGCCGCAAAAGCAACAATATGCATGCCGGAAAATTTAATATCGGCCGAAATTAACCGACGAAGCGAATATTTCGAACGTTTGTTCTCGAGTGTTTTAATTTTCATCGGATCGCTCGGCGTTTCCCGGTACTCGCGGGGGAGAGACAAATAGCGATCAGAGCACCCTGAAAATAATATCACGATGAACTTACAGGATCATCGGATTTTCTTTCAATCGAGGACACTCCGAAAGAACCCAAGAGTCCCGATCTCGAATTGCATCTTAAGATTCATCAATCTTCGTTGCCCGCATTTGAGTGCGGACTCGTCTACGGGCCCGCAATTTTTTCCCCCGCCCCTCGTCCGAATCAAGTTCGCCGACGCTTGATGCTGGACACGCCTCAACGGCGACTTTACTTCCCGGCGATTTAACTTTATTACAAATCGTTTTCCGATTCCATTAAGCGCCACCGCTCTCTTTCGCGACTAACAAGTACATCGACGTATCATCTGTATTTCAGTTCGGTCGGGCTCAATGAAAATTTCGCTTTTTCCCCGAGAGGATTTTTCCCGCGCGCGGCACATCGGTGACAACCCCATTTGCTGAAATTCAGCAACGATTTTTCCTGCCCGGGCTCCATCGTGCCGTAAAATGCCAAGACAAGAGTCGGTATCGGGGATTTTTAAAGTCGATCGCCCGCCGTTCGGTGAGACCCGGTGTATGTAGCATTTTTAGATCAACCGAGCGTGAATTCCGGAAAGCCACTATTTTCCGTTTTGCGCTTGATTTATTCGAGGCCACGTCAAACGGGATACATTTCTTTGTAACTCCTGCCGGAGCAACATGCACGCACGTGCCGCGCGCACACATAGAGCGGGGAATCCTTAAAAACATAATTTTCAAAAGATCGGATTTCGCGCACCGTTGGCACCGCGTCGTTAGTTCCATTCTGCGGGATTCCGTTTCGAGGAATCGGGCGCCGCGGTGATTCGGACGTGTAATGTGTAGCCCATAAATGTATCGTCCGTTACGAGTTATCGTCGCTGGCCGCTGCGAGAAAAAGGGCACGGCGCGCAGGAAAGCGCCGGGAGCAGCGCCAAATCGACGAGCAAATCGCACTCGCGCGCCCGCGATTACTCGCCGGACGGAGGATGATCGGATTTGCGTGCATTTGGACGGGCGAATTTCGAGACGTGCGGCGCACGTAACTCCCTCCATAAATTGCGAGTTCTGATTGGGATTTACGAGCGGAGGGCGCAAGCACGCGCACGTTGCGGCCCTTTTTAAAACGAAGTGCACCGCGAGTTCTCCAATCGGAATTTATGGCTGCGTACCTCGCGAAAGAAAATAAGAAGAATGAGGGTGGCGAATCTTGCTGGCGGAAGGGGATTTTTACCGCGAGCTCTCGTACTTTCTGACAACACGAATGTTTCGGGCCTTAATCTTTTCCGTGGTACTAATGTTATATGATTTATACACATTTTCTTCACACTCCTTATACACATTTCTTCACATTCACTTCCTTATTTGTATTGTTTAGAGAATCATTTTATCACATTGAAGATAATAAAAATATTTAATTTATAAATACAACTTTTTTAATTATCTTTCTATATTTATATATTAATATTTAGAATATTTTCT
>VBVQ01003487.1:0-11874 GCA_011636635.1 Tetramorium simillimum | reverse complement strand
CCCCCCCGCTGTGAAAAATGGCGCGCGCGCGCGATACGGAAAGAGCGAGGATAGATAGTTCCGCCTGTTTACATCAGCGGATTTCGATCATGGTTGAGCTTCGGTACGCTTAATGGAAACGCATTCGCGTCGTTTGTCGACTCACTGTTTGTTCAAACGGTGTTTGTCTAGCCGCGCGATCTTTATTCTTCAGCAAAGCGCTGTAAGAGTGCATTCTCTAATCCTTTCAGATTCCTTCCAATTTACCCATAACAAGGAGTTACAAACGTTTCAATCGAGTCGCGGAGAAGATGTGCGAGTGAATCGTCTATTTGAGTACAACGGTTCGCCGTGAATCGCATTTCAATTAATATACAGGGTGTTTCTTAAAGACCGCCCACTAATAACACAGCGTTATTCCTTATCAAAAATTGAGTCGAAAAGTCCTGAATCATTTTTCTCTATAATGCTTAATAAAGCAGTAATTATTAAATAAAGTTAATCCAATGAGCATCGCGTTCTTTAAACAGACATGTCTCAGTGACCCACGCGCTTGGTAGCGTACGTGGCGTTTTGCTGTTAAATTTGTCACGCATACTATTACATCCTGGCCTCTCACCGCAACCATATTGAATTATGACGTCAGAGGCAAGAATTGATTTTAGGCACGTGCCATTTTCAAATAAATATAAATTTGGATATAATAACGCATTATATTACTTTAATACACTTTTAAAATCTGGTGAATGCTATCCTTGATCTTTATTGATCGAAGTTAGCAATTCAGTGAATGTTAACCTTGATCAATAAAGATCAAGGATAGCATTCGCCGGATTTTAGAAGTGTATTACAGTAATGTAATGCGTTATTTTATCCAAGTTTATATTTATTTGCAAATGGCACATGCGTAAAATCATTCTTGCCTCTGACATTATAATTCAATATGGCTGCGGTGAGGGGCTAGGATCTTTAAAGGCACAGCTGATTGATACATGACCGTCTAAAGAATGACAATGCTAATTGGATTAACTCTATTCAGTAATTACTGTTTTATTAAGCATTATAGAAAAAATGGTTCAGGACTTTTCGACTAAATTTTTTATAAGGAATAACGTTATTTAATTAGTGAGTGATCTTTAAGAAACATCCTGTATATTGTTAATATTACAAAATATTTATAGAAACTATGTATAGAATTCATATGCTGTATTAAATAATAATAATATACTAATAAATTGTATTAAAATTATTCACGGTAATTAAAATACGGTGTTTACGAGATTCATGGTGAACCATTCCGCTCGAGTGAACGATCGAGTGGCGCGTTCTTTCCAATTAAAAATTCTACAATTTATCATATAAATTCTAATATGAAAAATCCGATTCAACATAAACGGTACAAAATATCACCGTGAGATCGGGGCACTCATGGAGAAGAGGAAAAAAAAATTAAGCGATCGGCGCTTGGCGCTAAAAACAATTTAACGAATGTGTCTATTTCCCGCAGAAAAACACTCACTCGAGATGACTTCCTGATCGAAGTCGAAGCGAATGTAATAGTTGTCCCTTCTCACTCAATCAAGTCAATGTGTATTTGTACGATACGTCTATTTGTTGAGCGGAACATCCATTTCATCGATCGTATGTGGTAGCGACGTTAGCTGCGTAATTACCGGCGATAAAAATAACAGAAGATTATGAATTGCATTATACTGTGAATTGCAGCGTAGAGTTTTCTACACTTGTAATATCTAAAGAAGTTAATAATTGCGTTTTTTAGGTCGCGTTTACTTACACTAAAACACATGCTTAAAGATATAAGTTTGTCTATTATATCTTTTAAATTATTACATTATATACATAGATTTAAAAATAACATAATTTTAAAAACTACATAGAGATATTTATTATCCAAAATTAAATAACTGTGTAAATTTATAGCTCGATTATTTAGACAGTGCAACAGATAGAAAGTAGGATTAACGTTGTCAACGACACATATATGTATAATTCATTCAGCTTTGTTTGGACGATTACAATCGTTTAATACGCCGGTGGCAGACTCGCTCGTAATTTCAACCCTTTGCGCTCACATTCAGTAGAATTCTTTCAGACTTCTAGTGCGTCGATATGTTGGTCTATATATTTATATTTTATATATTTTTTAACATCTGAAAAAAGGTATAATTAATGAAAAGAGATTTCGGCACAATTTGGGTTAAATTTATGAATATTGTGTCAACATACTAAAAGCATTAAACTCTTTATTCATTTTAAAGTTATTCAGAGAAAGAGAGAGAGAGAGAAGCTGTATTAATATTTTTTACTCTGTCTACGTTGCAATGACGTAGATTGCAATTCAAAAAGGAAAACAAGCATTATATTGTCGGTAATTATCTCTCCGACACGGACGTAAATAGAAATAAAGAATTTGGGCGTTGGCTTTTTTTCCACTCACCTACTGCAAATTATAATATACCTCTATATTGCAAATTATAATATACTGTCGGAGGATAAACTTTCGCATCACGGCTGCATAGAATATACAACGGTGAAATACGATATCGATGTCTTTGTTAGCTGGAATGAAATATATTTTGTGTTGCGTTTCCTCTCCGTCGCGCATTATGCATATCACATGTATGTATGTACATATATATATATATATATATCCATAATATGTTACAAATGATACACGACACATGGTGATTTTTACCGTGGCGAAAAGCTCTAGAGACATTATAAACAGTCCGCCAAGATTCAGGCAGACAGCTTTGCTGCCTCTTTGCAGGAGAAACAGTATCAACCTCTGCACGTGTAAAGGCGCTACATACCACCGTACGTTGTACCTACGAAGTAATGGCTAGACAACGAATCAATAATTGCTGGTCTACAACGTGGCTTTAAGAAAATATTTTAGCTCTAAGCCATAAACTGCAAACCCGGATCTATAATAGGTGTATAGCTTTGTGTGTATTTATAGTAGTATAGCTTTGAGCCTTAAAAAATTGATCAATCACGGGCGAAGATGAGGAGAATAATTGATTGTCATCGGTCAAGAATTGTAAGAAATTGCAGCTTAAAGCTTACTACACCTATTGTAGACCCGGCTTAATCAATCACAGTCGATTATTCTCCTCACATTCGACTGTGATTGGTCACAGCTTGTGGTTTAGAGCTAAAATATTTTCTTAAAACAAGGTTGTAGACCAATCGGAGGAAATGTAGCAATAACATATTCAGCACACGAGTATGCGCTTTATAAAGTGTTAAGATTTATTTTCATTACACCAGAGTCGTAAAAGATTACACATTTGCGAGGACAACAGCAGTCTTTCTTACGCGGTAGAATATATGTCGTCATTATGATCCGTAACTTCTTGCCCGGCATAATTGGCTAAGAACAAGTACACAAAAATGATAGATACAATCACAATGTGTACTATACATCGCTCGACATCATTTTCAACCCACATAGTTATAGTGATCTAAAACGCAATGTTTCAATAAATGTTTCATACACGTATATATATCTCATCGTGTTATAATCAATTTTAACAGTTACAAAAATTTCTCTGATTTCAAACATGATGCAAAATGGTAAAAATGTTTAATTAAAATTTTCATGTTGTAAAATGACACAATGCATAGAAATGACAGGAGAAACACTCACTCCGTAAAGATTGAGACTCAAACAAATCACAGCAACTATTGTTAAACAGAAATGCGATCCCTGAAAGCTGGACAATAAAAATGCGGAGAACCTTCGAATAAAATCAATCGTTGCATTTTATATGTTTTATTATAATAAAATGTTATTATTATTAAGTTTTTTATAATAATTATTATTATTAAGTAGATAAATACTAACGTGATAGCTTTACGGTGAATATTAACGGCATAAATTATTTCTTTATAAATATTAACCTCATTCCTGAGGCTAAAATTTTGTTTCATAATTATCGTCATTGCTTTCTCGATGCGATAACTGTAAATAATTTCTTATTATAAAACTGTAATTATAAACTTTCTTTATGATAGAAAAATATTTTTTAATGAAACATATTTGATAGCGTTATAATCGAATCATCTATAGTAATTACATATATAGAAAAGAAAGTGTTAAAAAAGTTATAAAAATACTGACTGTAAAAGTAAAATTGTCAAAATTGTGCACTTTTGCGATCGGCAAATTATTCTGCTAACAAACTGATTAAACTATTTCTTATTTTGCTATAAATCTAGATATTTTTGCAATAGCAAACAATATTTGCGCACATGATACATTATGCTGTTTTAACAGCATGTTCACATTTTACGAGCAAACAAAGATATTTCCATTTTACAAACAAATTCTACTCTAATAATTTATAATATACAAGCAAAATTTAATCACTTTTACATTCAACAGGTAATAGCAATTTTGATGTGACAGAAAAAATCTTTTTCTCTTTCTATATTTCAGATAAGAAAAAGTAAAGTTTTGTTTACAATATTTATATTTACATATATTACTTCACCTTGCGATTTTAAACATTCCGCAGGCGTGTTTAAGATATGCTGCGAGCATCATTCCTGTTCCTACCATTGTAGTCCCTCCTATACAAATGGTTGCACATATATGTATACAATTGAAATACAAGTAATTTTCATGATCGATAAAGTATTTCGGCAAAACATTCCCCATTATAGTTCGCACATCAGTCTCGTTTATGAAGAGAAAAATACTAAGAACACCCGGTAACCATGGTGAAAAAATCACAGAGAACAGACTGGAAATGTGAAACACTAAAAGCATTAAAAAAATTATTGTGAGTCGTTATTTTTAAACTTTATATAAAATGTTATTGCTATATGTTCTAAATTTATTTTATCCTTTAACATCCCGTTTGCAAACATTTAACAAATCGTAAAATATTTTCTTTCCATCAATTTTGTATAATCTCATTTTGTTTTTTGTAATTATATACTTTATTATTTCTAATAATTAAGTAGAAAATTTATTGTAGAAATATTACATGCGCGCGAATTTTTTAATTATATACTCTTTTAATTATAATTTTGTACTCTGACAGAAATATGATAGTCAGATGTATTCAGGTTAGATGATCAGAAGTTAATTTTAACTTAATAGTTAAATTTTTATTACTTTATCAACTCGTTATTCATTATTTGTTAGACAATTTATATCGCTTTTTTTTATTAAAAATACATTAAATATCGGTGTATGTCTTACAACTTATAATAATCGTATAACGCTTCGCATTGTTTCCATATTCCTTTACAATAGCGATTTCGTTTTCATCTTTTAATGTGTTAGAGACATGTTGAAGTTGGTCCAATAATAACTTTACCTAGAGTATTCCAACAATACTTTTTTGGTATTTTTCACATTATAGATTTTTAAAATAATTACATATATAAACAGGATATTTATTTAAACATGTATAACACATGTAACATATAAAATATAACTTACAGTTTCAGCCTTAATTACGAACGAATTGTAACTAAGCGCATACATAGCAAAAAATAATGCGTTAGAAAGAACGTCGATGACAAGATCAAGCGTGCATTCCACGGTCAGAAACACCATAAGCTACAATCAATAAATTTACTGACAAAGTAAAAATCTACATTTCCTAATCTGTTAATTAACAGGAAATGCAGCAACTGCCCTCTCACGAGCATAATGATATGAACATTTGATGATAAACAATTTATAATTATATATATTATAGAATACATTATTTGTTACGATGTTAATTCTAACCATGCCAAGTCTTTTCGAGTCATGATAATCTGATATTTAATGTTCATATATGTATAATCGATAATCTGATATTAATCATAATATTCACTTCAGGCACACGTAGAATATTCTTTTAGCAAAACAAGTATTTATTATGAATTTTATGTTTATTTTGTTATTTTATATTATTATATATATATATATATATATATATATACTTCATAATATTCATTATTATCACAATTAAGTTTGTCAAGGCTATTAAAAAAGAAGCGCCGTATTGATGCTATGGGCAAGGATAAAGATAACAGCAAAAATACCATTTAATCATTTTTATCGTACTTAAAAATATTGCGCGAACAGACATTAAAAAAGTATTATTACAGATATTATTAAGCACTGTTGCAGATATTTGCAAGGGTCACAATTAAGAGGACAAGCATACCTGGAATACAACGCTACTGACCAAGATACCAAAACACAACGGTAACTGAAACTGAACGAATTTCGATCGCTCATAAGGCCATAAGCCAACCGAGAGCAGAAGAAGACGATTGATGTTAAAATACCGGGACTTGACGCAAATCATCACTCAGCGAAAAGCAATACGCGTCTGAATGATATGCGGAGAAATCGAAGAGAACTCGCACATTTGGAATGTCTCCACAGAGTATTTTAAAATTTACCTTCTTTAGCATTAATTCTAAATTACTTAATTATATATCATTTTAATATTACACCGTGAGATCGAACCACTGTAATACGGTGTCTTTAGGAGGGAAAGAAGGGAAAAGAAGAGTGATTAAGCTACCGATGCAGAGGGTAATTTAACCGATGTCAACTTCCCACAGAAAAAACACTCGCATGATACTTTTTTAATTCAAGCCCGCGCACACGCACAGTTGTCCTTTCTCACGACGGCCGTTTCACACTTCATTGCGCACATTCGCACGACATGACACACTGCTGAAGAGGAACATCAATATCGACGTGGTGCACTAACACAGGTAGCACAGGTATGTAATTATTCTTAATAAAATACAGACTATTGCAAATAATGAAACTATTCATATTAGTAACACCCAAGTGATTTAAATATTACAGCGGATCATGCTAAAACGTGTTAACAAGGTTTCCTTGATACATTGTACATAACATATAATGACACGTTACACGCATTATGTATATTTATTTATTTTAAATCTTACCTAGTCTACTGCAAATTGTAATTTACTATCAGACAATATATATATTTTAACGTCACATTTGCGTAGAATATGCAACGGTAAAGTAGGATAACGATGTCTTTGATAACTAGAACATAAGGCGCCTTGCATGACATTTTCTGTACGACGTCAAATATACACACTATGTTAAAAGTAACGTACGATATAATAATTCTTTTTACCGTGGCAAAAAGTTCCAAGGAAAGTGAAAACATTCCGGCAATAGGCAGACGAAGAGCCTTGCTGCCATTTTGCAAGATGAACAGTATCAACTTTTGTATATGCAAAGATGCTAGGTACCACCGAACATTGTATCTGCAAAGTAACAACTAGGTAACCAATGGAAAATTTGAAAAGACCAAGTATCATTTTTCATTATGAGTAAGCAGATTTTAAAGAAAACTAAATTCTCCTCTCGTAATAAAAAATTGACATTTGTAAGCACAGTAATTCTTACGCTGTAGAAAAAACGAGATTATTGTGACTGTATACATCTTCTGCGTAATAATTGGGTAAAAACAACATAACAAAAACTCCAAACGAAAATAGAATGTGAATTTGACATTGTTCGATGTTGCCTTCACGCAACATGGAATCAATTATCTAAAACAAGCGTAGCAATTGACATGTCATGTACATACATTTCAATAAATCATTCAGGATGAGATTATAATGAAAATCTTTTAATTTATTGTATATTATTGTTAATATATAATATTGTTAATTATATAAATATTACTGTAAACAATTCTTCCAATTTTTATATTACAAAACTAAAGTTAAAATAGTCATTTAAAAATATATCTAATAACATAAGAAAACTCACCATGTAAAGATTCAAGCTCAAAGAAATCACATTAATTACTATTAAAAAGAATAGGGACCCCTCAAAGGTGGTAAACAAATTTATACAAAACCTTCAATAAAAAAATATTATTACATGTGTTTATAATTGTTGTTAAATAAATACTAACTTGATAGCTTTGCGATGAATATTTACAGCATAAATTATTTCCGTACAAATTAAAATCTCATTTTTCATGGCGTTTTCCGTTATATTTACCATCATTGCTTTTTCAATGCGGTAACTGTAAAAAAACTTTTTATTATAACGATACAGATACGAAAGAGAAAATGATTGGTTGTTATAAAATATTTTATATTGTCGTAAATTTCTTCAATCGTGGAAGGAGCTAGTTTGTTATGTGGAAGAAGCTAGTTTACTAGGTAGTATGTTCATCGGATTTTTATTACCTGTGCTACCAAATAAAATTATGTTACAATTAGAAGATTTTTATATTTATCACCACATCTATTTCTTCACCTGGCAATCTTAAACATTCCGCAGGTATGTTTGAAGCATGCTGCAATCATCGTTCCTGTTCCTAGTAATACAGTACCTCCTATAATACTGGATACGATGAAAAGTGGCAATATTAAATACATATAATTTTCTTGACCGATAAAATACTTAGGTATAACTTTTTCCATTATGTAATGTGATTCAGACTCGTCTATGAAAGAGACAGTATTAAACTGCAGTAGAAGGAACACTACCAAACAACTAGAGAAGTTAACCATCTGAAACACTAAAAATATTAAAAAGAAAGAAAATTTTTAATACATTGTTTCTCATCTTTAATTTTATCACGATATATGTTTTAAAATTTTCCGTGCATTACTCAGTTCATAAGGTGAACGGCCCACATATTGATCTTTTTAAGAGTAACAGTGACAGTTATTTTTTACTTGTGAATACAATATGAGATGAAATTGATAATAAAGAATTGTATAACTTATGTAAATCAGATTTTCCTGCATAAGATATACCTATTTTTTAAAGAAATAGATGTAAAAATTATATTAAAATTATTTATTTAAAAATATTATTCCATTGTCGGGTTTATTGACCGTATGAAAATATTGATAATTATTTATTCTAGATGTCTCATTTTTTTTATACTGAAAGCAGTACATTGCGTTTTCTACTTTACTGATAATCGATTTGACAATTTATACTAAGGAATATTAATAAAATTAAAATATATCGAACAGGACTGTCAGTGGGTCATGGGTCAATAAGTGGGCCGCTCACCTCTTACTGTTAATACTCCCAAAGTGTCAAATTATTATTTAAATTTATTAATCATTAGATTTCTAATACTAAAATAATAATTAATTTTATATTTAAAAAATTAATATAATAAAATTAAAAATTCTTCGAGATAATATCATAATAATATAATCGTAATAATAAAACATTATGTCCTATTCACTTTTTAACATTTCTAATTACACGACATCCCTCAATATATTACGTTAACTAACAAATTGTATTAACGCAATTTTGATGACAATTATGTATTCTTATGTACTATTCCACTTGATTAAAAATTAAACATGAATAATTGTTATCTTACACAGTAATAGAAACGTAAGACGTTTCGCGTCTTTTCCGTATTTTGTTATAATAGCAATCTCATTCTCATCTTTTAAGGCATCACAAATATATTGAAGTTCACCAAGTAAATTTTTTATCTATTATAACAATAATTCTGTGTAACATTACTTGATATTGTAAAATTTGTAGAAGCATCTAACTTATAAAACTTCATTTTTGAACAATATTGAATTTAAATAGTAGAAACAGAACTTACAGCACGAATGTTAATCCAAAAAGAATTGTATAAAAAGAGACACAAACCAAATATCGATGAGATAGAAAAAACATTAATGACAAGACTTGGAGTGCATTTTATAAATACTAATGTTGCCAGCTAAAAATCAATAAATTCAAAAATTAATACTACGAAAATTCCTCTATGTATTAAATTAGAAAAGTAACTACAAACATAAAATAATCAACTTAACAAATTAACACCATCATATAGATACCAATGCATATATATACCTGATATAGAAAACTGCTAAGCAACACACCATGAATCAAAATTACTTGAAGATGAGCGAGTCTTGTTTGTTCATAAGGCCACAAGCCAACCAAAAGTAAAATAATCCGATTCAATTTAAACTGCTCGGTTTTTACGCAGATCATCTCACTCAGTGAGAGACAGTACGCATCTGACCGCAAGACCGTCGAAGAATATTCGCATATCCTACTTACTCAGAATATTCAGAATATTATATATAATTTTCCTCCTTTAGCAGAAAATTGCTTAATTCCACATAAACGTAATGTGAAGTGATAGATAATTGGCTATCTTGAGATCGGGACTATAGTTTAATGTTTTTATGCGTGAAAAATAATGGGTGAAACGCCCGATCGATATGACGGCGACATCGAAGGAAATTTAACCCATGTTAACTTCCCACAGAAAAACATTTGCATGACACTTTCTGATCCAAGCCCGCGCAATCGCAGTTGTCGTTTCTTCGTCGTGGCAGTTTTATACATTTCATTCCATGGTGTACATTCGCGCGATACCTTTCTTCTCTGAGAGTAATGTTGGTTCTTCGGTCTTACGTACTGTCGAAATCATCTACATCGGTCACAGTTATCACCAATACTATACTAAGCACTGCAAATTGTGGTTCTTAGAAAACGCTACAACTTACAGAAGGTGTATTTAACTCAAAGAATTCGCGTGCATATTGTATAAGATTTGGAACATATAATATACCTCTTATAATATCGCACGATGCAGTTATTTAACAAACTACTTTTTTGGCGATAAATGTGCGGGTATGTATCATCAAAAAATAACTATAAAGAACCCCGCACACGTAGAAAACACGTAGAAAAGTGGCCCCCGGATAGAACTGGCTGAAATTTAGTATGATGAAATCCTGACTGTCCTGATCATAAGTGGTATAGAAAATGTGATATAGAAAACTGCTAAGCAACACACCATGAACCAAAATTACTTGAAGATGAACGAGTCTTGTTCGTTCATAAGGCCACAACCCAATGAAGAGTAAAAGAATCCGATTCAATTTAAACTGCTCGGTCTTTACACAGATCATCACTCATTATCAGTGAGAAACAGTATATATCTGACCGCAAGACCGTCGAAGAACATTCGCATACCCTACTTACTCAGAATATTCAGAATATTACATAATTTTTGCATGACACTTTGTAATCCAAGCGCGCGCAAACGCAGTTGCCCTTTCTCATGACGGCCGTTTTACATTTTATTGCGCACATTCGCACGACACATTTCTTGACTAACAATAATGTCTGTTTCTACCAATGCAGATTGTTATTTATATTTATGGCAAAGGAAGTGAGCCGCGAATCAACAGTAATACTTGACTTTGTTCTATACTTAATTTATTCGTAACACAAGTATCGCGTAGTACATAAGCCGGGAAGCTATAACAGACTAACTGTGACGCACTCGACACCCAATACATATATAAGAAAACGAAAAGAATCATACGCAGCGCCATCCTTTTCACCAACGCCCTCAACACAACCGCAAACATTAAATTGTCTCGAGATCACACATAAAACAACAGATTATGCTAACACAGGTTAACATTTAATCTCGGTTTAACTTACTTTTTATTCTTTTCGGGTTCTAAGAATTGGAAAAAGATAGAAAGTAAGTTAAAAGGAGATTAAAGTTAATCTGCATTGGTAGAAATAGGCATAAGAGGAACATCAATATCAACGTGGTGCACTAACACGTATGGTTAGGTATGTAATTACTGTTAATAAAACACAGACTATTGCAAATAATAAAATTATTCATATTAGTAACATCCAAGTGGTTCAAATATTACAGCAGATCGTGTTAAAACATCATTAACAAGGTTTGCTCGATACATTGTACATAAAATAAAATGACACTCCGGGAAATAATTTTTCATTTACGAACATATATAAATATATGTAAATATATATAAATATATATAATTATATACGAAATATGTACATATATATACGTGCAT
>VBVQ01003485.1:0-18542 GCA_011636635.1 Tetramorium simillimum | reverse complement strand
CATGTAAGATTGTGTTTGCTCGGATAGGACAAAATTTATAATTTTATATTTAAATGAATTAGGGAAGTTTACTTCAAGAAAAAAACCTATAAATTATTTTATTCTCAAAGTACTTGTGATATATGTATAAATATTCTCTAATAAATATTAACTATGTTTTCAAAATTTAATTTTTTTTGGCGATTACTAACATCTTGACAAATACATTAATATCAAAATAAGAGAACAGTTTCTTGTTAAGACGTAAGTATAATTATTAATAATCTGTGTTAAAATCTGGGTAAAATAGCATATAAATTTTAATATTATTTTATCTTACAAAATGTTTTTATAAAATTTCATACTACTCTTATTTTATATCTTGCGTAAATAACACGGACAAACAATTGTTGTCTTGAATTCATGCTTCGTTTATGTTATTTTCTCTAAATCTTTCATTTTAATATGCGGTATATTCTGCCTCCCACATTTAATTAGCTAGAAATTTGCGACACAGCAGGAAGACCCTTGAAACGTTAAGAGGTTGCAGTTGTGTTTTGTTACGGTACCGTTATTTGATACAAAGCCATAATTATCTCTTCTGGTGGACAAAGATAGTAACACTGAAAAGCTAATTTAGCTGCATTTGTACATTATCATCTAATCATTACATCATTACAGTCATCTATTAATTACAATTTGATAGATAAAATATCGCACGGGCTATGCAGGTAAATAAATTTCTTAATTAGAAAAAGGGGACGATTAAAATTTGTAACGTGAAAAAAAATAATAGCTAGCTTCCACAAAACGTAGAAAAATCTTGGTCTTGGAGACCACCTGAGACGATTCATGCAGAAGTTATATCGTGTTAATGCCTAGCGATATTTAAAACTGACAGAAACCGTTTACAACAGGACTGCAAAAGCGTTATTATCATTAATTTTCACCACGATATTAATAATAATAGCTGCACTTTAGTCGCGAGAATTAATGATGATAGCGCGCGTTGTCATGCCGCTTTATAAGAACGCTGCCGGCGAGCAGCAGCCAAAACCGTCGCGAGCTCCGAATTTCGCTCTTGTGGTTCTCACTGATTCGGCCGAAGGATATCGCGAGCTTGCTATCAGTTCCCCACGATTGTGACGGTTTGGCCGCAGTGTACAGGCAACACCGGTGAAGCAACGAGGAGGCAGGACAAGCGAGAAAAAAAGAGATAAACAAGAGGTAAGATCGTCGAGGAAGGGATGAAAGGAGCCGACTGCCCTCCGAGACATTCCCCTCCTATACTCCACGAGAGGCCCCTCTTTCTTCGACTACTACACACCTGGTCGCAACTCCCTCGTCATATCCTGAGCCTGCCGATATCAAAACTACGATTGTGCGCAACCGCGATCTGCCGTCGCGCAAAACTGTTTATTTATTATGTTCTTTTGTCGAGTCATTGCACGGAAATAAGGTATTATTGGGAAGTTGTTAAAAATAATATATATTGTAAAAAGAAATGTTGTATAAAAAACACTCGGTAGCTGTCATTGTACGATTGTAATATAAACATTCTCTTATATTTTATACTGTTAGATTTTTTTAAATAAAACAAGATATTAATTGTTGTGCAATTTCAATGTTTAATCGGGATCTTTCGTCGCGACGCGCGATAATGACACGGTTACCCGAACAGTAGTGTACCAGCCTCATAATTCGTTTTGCCTATTATCCTAGCGAAATAGGTATTGTTTCGCGTAATTGCATCGCGTGCGCGTCATTAACGGAAGAATAGTCCGCGACTATCAGTCTTTTGAGAACCGTATTCGTGTGCAAACGTAGAACACGTCGTGTAACGTACAGTTAAATTACTGCATTTCTAATATACCTGGCTCGTTGTATCTGTTAAATCCATTTATGAAGTACAACATTTTAACGGTATCTTATTATATAAGGGACACAAAGAGATAAGGTACTCAAAATTCATTCAGTTAAAACTTCAGATGGCATTTACATACACATGTCGCATTAAAAACTTATACTCTTATAATGTTGTTTTCAATAAGATGATGAAAAACATAAATTCATACGAGATATCGGGATAAATTCGCAATTTGTGTATATAGAACAAGATCGTGAATAGCCGTTCGTTCAGGACACTCCCCGGCACTTTTCGAGCATCAAGTCGGTACTTCGTTTCGACTGCGAATCGGCCTAAATTGGTATCGACCGGTTTGACGATGACTCACAAAAAAAAATCTCGATGCCCGGCTTCTGATCTTTTGCTTATCATTAATTCGATACGATAATATTACGGCGACACGTTCCCCACTAATAACGTCACGTCGATCGCTTTGACCGCCGCTTTCCTGAACGCTGTTGATTCGATCGCCGACATTCGAAGATACGAAGGTAAGAAGGAGGAGAAACGCCCGTTCGATATTCGCAGGGCGTACATACGTAATCTTTACGCAAATTTACTTATCGGCTCCATTACGCTCACATATTCATTTATTTATTTATGCGCGGTTCACGACATGCAAATGCGGACCGTCGCGTCGCCGTCGAAAGCCAAATTTGGGTAAAACTGAAATTCAGATTCGGTCAGTCGGAGATCCCACGTTAAGCCACAGCCGAATTTCGACTGAAATTCTAATGTAAGTGGGAAACGGCGCGGCGCCAGGTGTCGAAATGCGCGAGAATACATTGGTGGAAGCAAGAACAGGAATTATTTGTTTGGTTCATTCCGGACTGTGCGTTTTTAAGCATTCCGCAGGATTCCATTCTCTGTACGTAAGTAAAAATCGAAGAAAGGAATAAGAAGAACCGTGTAATAATTTAACTTTTTTAATATATTTGCATCTTTCGAGTTAGAAGAAACGAAGAGCAGAAAAGAGCAAAAAATCAATAGATATAACATCTTACAATTCTTATTCACGTGTATTTACGGATGCGCGTTGATTAAATTTCTTTATTGTTACAAATAATTTTTATAAAATAAATTTTTGCTCTTCTTTTCTCGATAATTTTTTATTTTCAAAAATTTGAAATGTAATTTCAATTATTTTAAATCATTGTTAAATTGATTGTGTACAATTATCACATTTGTTATTTTGAATATCTCTCACTGTTTACAACATAAATTTAATAAACAATCTCTCTTTTATTATATCTATTTTTATCAATCAATCAATAAATTAATAAAGTTGTTATTACATATTTTTTATATTGCTATTATTATATTCAAAAATTGAATTTTCATAAAGCTCGCAGCACAATCACTTTTTCCATATTGTAAATTGTCATTTAATCGTGCGTCGTCTTTACCACTTGTATATAGTTAATTCTTTTTGCGCTTAATTCACGCGGATAATTATTTCGAGAACATAATAAATTTTTACTCTACTCCATTCCCTGTCTCTATTGAAGCCACGGGCCCCGCGGAGGTTCCGTGAATCGGCCGCAGCGTTAAGAGTCGGTACGGCGAGTGGATATCAAAGAGAGTATCGTGCAGCCTTCCCGCCGGCAGCAGGCGGCTTCTAGCTGCTAATGATCGCGGTGTACCGTAACGTGCTACACGATTCCGACGATAAACTACAACGCACCCGGCAGCACCCGCGGCACCGCAAACCCGTTTTTCGAGCGTGGACTTTTTCACGCTCCTCCTCGTACTCTGTCCGGCTCTCCTCCCTCCGTCTCTCTCTCTCTCTCTCTCTTCTCCTCCTCGTTCGCTCGTAAGTATCTAACAATAAGTACGCGCTACTCGGCGAGCGCCTCGTCGCGATAGACTACCGGCTTTTATGGCGGGCATAGTATGTGCACCTACGTTACCTTATCTCGTTACACGTGTCATTAACGTGGCGGCGCCCGGTCAAGGTATACGAGCTCTTTTTGCGCGAATGTTAACGACGTAGCGATAACTGCAACACGTTAAACGGGAACGCCTCGCGGTCACGCAGCGTGTGTTCCTAATGTTCATGTATTATCGCCAAATTATTCCTGCTTTCGAACCGTCGATTAAATCGGTTGAGCGCGAGCTGCGATATTTGAGTAATAGTTGAAAAGTTCAAATTTTTCTATCGCGCTTAATTATCTTTCTCTTGTTCCCGTCCCGGGCTGAAAAATAAAACAGTTCGCAGGAGTACAAAAGCAGTCAAGAACTTGCTATAAAATTAATCTAAACATCGAATGTGCTAAATTGTACGTTTACTTGATGCTGGGGGGGGGGATTATTTCCATCCGAGTTTATGAACTTTTAATTAGTTAAATTATTATGTTTGTGCTAACTTTCTATCCCTCTAGCAGTACCTACATTTCAAAGAAAATAGTAATTAGCCAACATAATAAGTTTTACATAACAAGTAAATTTACAAATAATATTTCAACTTATTGTCAATGGTGAATATAATTATAACATTGTTACAATTTTATATTTCAAGTTTTTGATAAAAAAAGAAATTATATATCGATTATTCTGAATGAATTTCTCATCGAACACTCGTTAGAGCTAAAGAACTAAATCGTCCTCGAATCAGCAATAATTATAAGTCAACTAGCATTGCAGCAACTAATTGAAAGGAATTATTAATGCAAAAACAATTTATCAATTTTTTTTCAACGCAACGGAAGTAACGAATAGGATATAAATTACTATAGTTCCGCAACAAAATGCGTCCAGTGATCAACCATTTGCCGGCTACATGATCGCGCGACTGCAAGGATATCCCTTTACCTGGGTGTACCGCTTTCTAATAATGCGGCTTGCAAATTGCCCCATCGCTAAATAACCGATGATCAAGGGAGCCTCCTCATTACTACTCGTAAGATTCCCGCGCGCAATTTGCATTAACGTCCGCGAACGAGCCGCGACCTCGATGAAGGTCGACACTCCCTACCCTTAAGATTGATGTCGGCCGATTACAGTAGCGACGAGAAGTTAGTCAACGGGGACGAAGGGTCTTGGGGGGGGGGGAGGCCGTTGCATTGTATGCGTGTCGAAGTACCTGCCTACGCGGGCTGCCGTTTGAGTTTTCGACTGAGAAGTGTCCACCGTGATAATCGCGGATCAATCGTTACCCTCGATCCACGTCGATGAGGTAACAGAACAGGCACGGAAGAAGAATCGCAGGTTTTGCGTTCACGAAAAGGGCACCTGCTGGCGTCGGCTGCCTTTGTCGGCGACCTCGAATACCCCGAGCTTTGATCTTTCGTCGACGACGTTCGGGACAAACAACGCCGGTGATGACAGCGTTACGGTGCACCACGGCTATTTGCGGCGGCCGTCTCTAGCGCTCGCTGGAAAACCGACCGCGCCGCTGCGCAGCGAATTGCACGAATTAGACTGTTAATTGCCGAGACGCGTCGGAAATTAATTGTGGCGAAATAGGAATGTAATTGAAGATCTGGACGCGAGCACCGGAGGCAAAATCGAAAAACCGTGGCGACAGATAGATTTCAAGTGAAAAGCTATGGAATTTATCTATAGATTATTTTATCACGGTAACCCTTTTTTAACTTTGGCATACAAATAAATATTTTTAATATGATTGCAAAAAAATCAGAGAATTCAACCTGCAAGTTTACATCGTTATGTGTTTCGTAAATGTCTTTTCGCTAAAGAATGACTAAATAATGGTTTATTGATGCAAGAATTAAATATATCTAATAAAGTTTTCAGCAAAAATTGATGTGTCCATTTTTGTAAAAAAAATGAAACATATGAAAAGTTGTGCAGCATTAGTAATATTTTATTTATTGTAGCAATATATTTGTAATAAAATATGAAAATTTCTCTCTCTGTTTTATACTGAATATAAAACATTAACTCACACTATTTGCCCGATGTTTCTTCAATACTGTGAATTGTGGTGTTCACATCACTGAATGAAATTGTAAATTTAAGTTTCAATTAGCGAGAGAAGTGAGAATGAAAAAAAAATCGACAAATGCGGACGGACTATATTCAATAGCCAGAGCGTACCATTTATTAATTGAATACCCATGTTCAATGTGTGCGATAAAATAAACCATAAAAACGTTTAAACCGCAATTATACAAAAAAGTGTCTCTTACGGTACACCACGGCTTAGCAATTTTCCGCTGTAATATTATTGAGTGCAAACATGCGATACTGCGCACGATGTCAACAATATCGCGTATAATAACTTCTCTGGCGACGATGAATGAATCACAAATTAATTCAAGATTCTGATGCAAAATTCGTGCCCGGAAAACGAGACACGATGTTATCAACGAGCTTATTATCGACCGTTATTATTTCAATCAAATCGGCTATAAAGCAAAAATCAAATATTGAAATCTAATTACGTCCTATTAATAGAAATCCAGAAATCGTAAACCGCAACAAATGGACTCATTTACAGAGCATTTATCGATCTTCCTTATGTGTAACGATGAGAGAGTTGGTCATGCTTCATGCTGATATTCATTTTCATGGAACGGGAAACAATATGGATAATTCTAGTAGTCGGATTATATCATTGGTTTTATTAATTACAAATATCCGATATCACTTTTAATCATTTTATTATAGATATTAACTTTTTAGCAGTGAAATATATTTCGGTATCATATTTTTTTATCATACTGTTGTTTTATCTCTCTATCTCTCTTGCATATTAATGTATCCACGTAACATAATTGCATGTTAAATCAATGATTTTACTAATTAAAATTGTAATGTCGCATTACGTAAACAATTGATTGTATATTAATTATGAAGATTTATTAAACGTGAATATTGTTAAGTCAAGTAACAAAGAATGAAATCATGTTTTTAGCATCGAGGAACATGGTTCTCGATTAATTAAAATTTTCATTTAAATAAAGTACACGATCGTTGGAAAGTCTAAAAGAGAGATATATTGATCTATGTGTCATTTTGTAAACCTTGTCGATTAAAAAAAAATCGCTTCACAAGTGAAATAACAAAATCACAATTTCAAGAAGATACCTGACCGAATCGATACTAAAGCGTCCCTGATCTCTTTATGCAACCTCGTCGCAGTCAAAACAACCCTGCAGTGAGACCCGACGCTCCTCTCCACTACCCTCTAGACTTCGCTCTGTTTCACTCACTCATTCTCTCTCTCTCTCTCTTTCTGGCTCTCTCTTTCTTGCTCTTCCCTACCCCTCTCTCCGGTATGCTCTTACTTCGCACGGTTTGAACTGGCCCGATTGTCAGTCGGTTCCCGACTCTGATAGTGCAAAGAACAAGGTATAGCTATACTGCTCTGACATCGTAAGATCACTGAAAGCGCACTGAAGTGCTCTATCTATTCTTCAATTAATCGAATCATTCTGATTACGAACAAATTATCCTATCGAGATAATTCCTTTGAGCTTAAAAAATTTCTTCACTTAATAACGAGCACCGTTTAAAATCCCTAAATGTGAGCTTGCGTAAGAATTGCGCGAATTCGAAGGGTGCTCTGAAATTCGAAACGGGAGAACGGCGGGGGAGAGGAGGCGGAGGAGGAGGAAGAAAAATCGGGCGAGAAGAAGAGGAGGTGTCAGTCGCTATTACTTCGTCGATCGTGCCCGGCACGTGCGCGTACCCGGCCCCTCGTGCCTTTGGAAGAAGAAGGGTGCATCGGCGGAAGGAGTGAAGAAGGAGAGAAGAAGAAAAGGAAGCGGTCGAAGCGAAAAGTGACGGCAGTGCGCTCCGAACCGTCAAGCGGGACGCTGAGGAAGAGAGCGAAATCGGTGCACGCGCGTTTCAGATGCGTCCCGCACCACGTGACTCTTTCGGGAGGGACCTTCCACCCCTGCTTAAATAGAAGATCGTCGTCGCGCGGCACACTTTAATCGGAGAAATAAAATACAGAGGTACTCCGCGAATTTTCATGTCGCAACAACCGTACGAATGGCTCGACCGAAAAGCACAGTGCTGTTTGTGATTCTTTGATGAGACTAAGATGAACCGCGTGAGGATAGATTCGCGCTGTTGTATGCGCACGGATTGAGAGTGATCGACATGAACTGCGATGATTGCGTGTGAATGAAGATACGAAGATTCGTCGCGTGAACAGCAGCTGTACTATTAGCATACGAGGGTGTATCAAGATGAAGACGGCGTTGCAGGTGAGTCGAGTTTACTTTTCACGAGCATATATTTTATGTTATAATTTCACTTGATTTTTGGATAAATTTTAAGAAATGTTAGGGGCGTTGATCCCGTCGAATACAAATATAAAATTATGAATAACTTGTAAATTTTCACAAAAATATGATCGACATGTTATATAATTATATAAAGAGCAACATATGTAATCGTATAATTAATGTTTTTTTACATAAGTACTCACAATTATTATTTTGTATTTTATAATTGTCACATAATTGTCATATTTTGTTTTAAATTTATATTTAAAACTCTAATTGAACGAACGCCTAAACATATCCAAATTAAAACAAGCTGTTCGGTAGTTATTTACAAAAATAAGTAAAGACAAGTCTGCGGCAAAAATAGTAAATAATACTAAATCACCATACGAGAAACAATAATGGATAAACAAAAATACATCCAGATTTTATATTCGTGATTCGAATAAGGAGGGAAGCTATCGCATGCGTCATCATCATCAACAACAAGGGCGAATGTCCTGTACATTAATTCCTTCTTACCACACGCGCATATATACATACACACGCGTACGCACGCGCGCATGCACACACGCGCATACACACGGGCGCATCGTAAGACGAGTAGCGGCCGAGGCATCCCAATCCTCTTTTAACGCTCTTTGATCATCTGGAAGTTCTGCTTTCACGGGTACCCGCCGCGCGTTTCTCACCCGTTTCGCCCCTCCACCGATGGCTTCCTTCTCTCTTCTCCCTGACAACCGTCTTATGCGACTAGGCGTATACAGTGGCCTTTAACTTTTAAGTACGATTTAACGAAAGCCTTTGAACACCCGCCCGCCCGCGGAACTACGGCACCAGTCGCGGATTCTCCGGGGGTTATTTGACCTCCGCGGCCGCCGCCCTCGAAATCTTTCTTTATCGCGATTTCGCAAGCTTTGGCTCTCTCACGTACGGCGAGTCTCCGTAGCGTTCGCTTTGATATTTTTAATGCTCTTCGCGCGTCAAAATATACGGCGCCTCTTTTGTGCGTCGCGGAAACTCGAAAAGTATGACAGATATTCGCAATAGCATTAACAATGTTTCTGTAATGAATTATAAAGCCATTGTCAATTTTGCCACGGTACAAAAATATCAGGCGAAATAATTCAAGTGAAATCCAAACAATTATTCATGCACAATTAAGGTCACGTAATACGATCGTGTGATTGTAACAAAACTGCGTCTCCGTCTGTCTATCTTCATTGAATAAGTAAAATTAAAAAAGTCAGAGCACGTAACATTTAACGGGCGACGCGATCGATCGATCGTTTCGGACGAAAGATTATGAAAGACAACACAAAATGTACAGTACATTTAAATCAATTTAGATCAATTAATACGTTTAAATTAGCCAATTAAAATTAATAATTAAAATACTGATTTTAATGAACAATTAAATTTATAATTTAATCATTGTTGCCACGTAATATTATGGCATAAATATCGACAATACAAGCAACGTCGTTAATTACGGTGTCGATTCAATCTCATTAGGTGAGAGAGGCCGTTTCGTGCGCGAGCTCTACGTCATTGGGCGACTTCCTGGACGGCCGACTACGATGCGCTTGATCTGGCGCATAGAATTCGCGCGACGACGCACGTGATAAATCACTGCGGCAGCTAGCGGCCGCGCACGCGATAAACCGCGAGCTCCCGCGAATCGCGTGCGATTCTCTCCGCAAATTTATCGTCGCCTGCCGCCGACAGCCGTGCGGCACGTATTAAGGAGATATGGCAGTGGAAAATTAAAAAGGGAAATAAATTTATTCCCGGGCCACGATATTATCGCCGTGTCTCCGATGTGCGTTTTGATAACTGAACGATGGTATAATTCCAAAAAATTGCTGAAAATTTTTCACGGGAGTTACATCCACTCGATCCACCAGCTGCACCCTTGTGCAAACTTCAAAATTGAAAGCACATGGTTTAAACGAAGCTATGTTTTTTTCCAAACAGCGATTACAATGACCCAAAAAACGGAAGCTCGGAGCGGAGTTGCATTTCGGTGAGAGAGCGTGCAAAATATTTTTCCGCATGGACCGTAAATGTAAATGGCAAAAACATATAACAATCGATATATAAATAAAACATAATTTATTTTTCTCTCAATTTCTACTCTATTATATAGCTTTTCACGTATTTTCTCATTCAAGATTGTTTGACCAAAACACTACTTTGTTCCTGTATTTGTTATATTCAATTTATATTCAAAATATTTTATTCGCTGCACATTTTTATTAAATAATTGTGGGCAGAAATTGTTTATACTCTTCAGTTAGGTGAATCGATTAAACAATATGTAATCTTTGACATGTAATTTTTGTAAAATAAATTATTTTCAATTGCTCACTGTTGACTCGTCTTTTAAATGTACAGTATCTGTAAAAAGGTTAATATAAAGCAATATTTTCTGAATACAAATTTCGACAATTATTTTAAAGGACTTTTGAATTTCTGAAACTAAATATTTTAAAAACAAAAAATTAAAAAATTTTAGTTTACAATTTTGTTACTTCACTACTTATACTTTAAGAAATTAATTTAAAAATATAAAACTTAATTCTTGCAATCTAATTTTTTAATTTTTAGTGTTAAATAGTTTGATAGTTAGATTTTAATTTTTAATTTAGCAAGAAACATACAAGAAAAATTGTTAGAAATAATTTCTTGGACATCCCTTACATGGATCCCTTATATATATAATTTTCGATTACATTGATACAGTATACTTGAGTTATGAGTACAATCCAATGCGCGGTGCGAATATAATCCAATGCGCGTTTAAATGCTTCGGTGATATGAAAGCTAATAGCAAAGCAAATAATACTATAAAATAATACTGCTTGTGATCGAAATATGTTTTTATAACGATGTTGTTTAAATGTCAACATTAATCCATATGTTAGTATTATATCATCAAAAGGTTCAATTACCTATTGACTTTTATCATTAACAAAATGCGTGTTAAATGTCCACTTGTTACGCAAACTAGCAGCTAACGATATTATTGAATTTATCTTGTCGTACGCAATATGTAGATAAATGTTTTTTATATTTTTTAAAGATTTAAAAACTTAGAAATTTAGACTTTGAATAGCAATATATTTCTGGATCAAACCATTTCTTTTCTTCTCGTCGAAACTGTATAATTTATATCGTTTTAATCGGTTATCACGACTGCAATAATTAACGCACGATATAGCCTTTTATTTAAGACACGATGGACATTCATTTGCGGATGTTCTGTGTACCGCGAATCCGAAACGAGATGACGCGACTCCGAAACGGAGCTGGAGGGTCCCTTGTTGTTTTCAGGCGGTGGCAGGCGAATGTGCCGGCCGTAAAAAGCAGGGTGGATAATTGCGACGATCGTCTATGCCACCTGCTGCCAAGGTTAACGTTACCGCGATATTCGCATGCGTGTCCCTTTGGCACCGCGAACGGCCGCGCTCGTTAATGAGCGTATATTGATCTCTCGAGCGCCGCATGACCGGACATCAAAGAGTAGACGAGCAACAAGTATCCCGTCGGGAGAGAGAACCGAAAGCCCGAGATTACAATTTAAGCCTGTTTACGTCGGGATTCCGTCTCTGTGATCTCGCGCGCCACGCATAGTCCGCGTCGATTCGGAATCCCGTCTCCTCCGGCGTTTCTCCACCGCGCCTCTTCCCGTTTTAGCCCTTTGCTCTGCCCGTTGCTTGCCTTTGCGCGCCAGCAACTCGAGATTATTTTCCCAATGTACTCTCGCGGCTCGATATTGCCTCCAAAATATAAACGCTCGTGCCCGCTTCGCGAAAGCGCGCGTTTTGGAGAAACAGATAAATAATAATAAAACATAAAAATGTATTTTCACACTGAGTCTTGCGTAATCTCCGCTTGAAACGTATAACGTGAAAATGAGAAGTTTTCGCGAGTTTCTCCAAAGGTAGATATAAATTCACTTTGTTTGTATAAAAAGTTAAAAAAGTGATTCTTTAATGGAAAAACATAGCTGAAACTATTCATTGAAAATTAAGCTTTGAGGATACAAGTAATTAATAAAAATCTTATTTTTTTAGTTAATTTTATTGAACAATAAAAATTTTACTTAAATCTTTACAGAAATGCTTAATATTATTAAAATCTCATGAATATCACAAAACTTATGAATATTTTATAATATGTTTATGCATGTACCATTATGTTTGCTTAAATGAGGAGCTTAGCCTACGTAATTAAAGCATAGAATCTCTTCCGGGTTAAGCGCGGCTTTACTGCATTTAAAATACAACACGAGCAAGAGAAAGGAAAATATTAATAGGGCATATTCATGGTAATGCACATTTCAACTGCGACGAATACGAAGGTGGAGGAGGAAAAGAAAGCGGCGATGAGGTTGATGTCCTGCTTTTAAGTCCTTTTACAAACGGAGGAAGAAGTGGCCGTTCCAGGTTTCGTAATGAGAGCAGTATCAATGATCATAATAATAAGCTATTGACTTTGAGAAGGACTGTACGTCGTTCTACCGTCATTTACCTAAACGCTTCTCGCGCGGAAAACGTGTCGACGATAAAATCTTATTGTCGAAGAAACGACGGCGCGGCGGAGATTGCTGCGATTTACCGCGAAACTTCTACAACGTTTTCCGGTTTGCCGAGACTTTCGGGAGGAGAACGATAGGAACAGGGGCGCACTTCTTAGAGGCGAAAACGCTGGCGAGCTGACAGAAACAATGCCCCGTTAGAGAGTAATGTCAGTCCGGATTCGTTCTACTACGTGCCTTTCTGTGCGGAAACGGCGGAGACCCGGCTGGACGGAGCATTGTGCCAGCAAGCAGCAATTAGTAGTAGACGGGCGTTGTTACCTCAAGTCGAGAGAGGGATATTCAGTTTGTAGTATTTAAGAGAATCTGGACGCGACCAGCACGACGAAAGCCGCGATGGAATTGGTGGCTGCTTTCCGTGATGTTATATGACATTGATTAATCACATTAAAGAATGATGGTCGCATTTTGTCTGATATGAATTTTCCTTTGCAATAATAAGCATGACAAGAGTAATTTAATACATCCCAAATTAAGAAATGTAATAAAATTACGAGTATGGTCAAAAAATAATATTTATAGGTCATAAATATTTCCAGAGCGTACAGAGGAGAAATCATTCTGTACTGATATTAAGATGTACAATCGAAAATTTAAAAAAATAGTAGAGTCAACGTAATGATAAATAATAATGTCAAAATTAATACCGATAGAATTAATGCTGATGGAATTAATGCTGAAGAATTGCTAAAGGATAGAAACATCACTGTGATACCGAATTAGCATATCGGATGTTCTATTCTACCCGGATGTGTGATACGCTGACTACAAGCAGCAATGGCATCGCGGGAATAACAATTACATAGCAAACATGAGTTCGTTAAACTAGGTGGACAGTGGTTTATATAAGCAGGCCAAGATACAGTGCTCTCTCAGCGAGCAACAGAGCCGTTACAAGCGACATGGGAAATACCGGGATATCTTGGCGCTAACATGGTCGGCCGCCGTTGACACCGTAAAAGAGATTCTACGTACAAATCATTATTAATGATATTTTATTCGTCGGAAAGATACGTTTCATATGAAATGAGGTCCCGGACGGTCTGGTGAATCGCTGTCACAACATAGCGTGGCAATTAGCAGCGGCAGCAATTACTGAGAGTAGACGGAGGGTTGTGTACTCAAGAAGGCGATTATACGCGCATCTACTTAAGAACATCTACATTACAGGAGATGAATAACGATGGCGATGTGGACACGGATGAGGATAATTGCGACTTGGATTACAGAGCAGCAGGCAATTTAATCTTGAAGACCACGAAGGCAAAAGTATATTTACATCGCGAACAATCTACCCATTCTATACCTCCCCTCTTTGTGCGAATGAAAGCTTTTGAAGGTACATTAAATAATGGCTAAAGCCATTATGACGATTCTCAGATGATCTCAGATGGGGAGAGGATCTTTCAGATTCGTCATCTATTAGCAGATTATCGCGATAATTTAATCTACATGTCGTCGATTCTTATCTAGTTCAACTAAATATCGTGTTACAGTTGGATTAGTTTATCTATTATGCGCTACTCCAAAGAATTGAGCTATATAATTATCGCAATTGGAAAATGAAATTTATTATTAATGAAGAAATGATTGATATATATACATATAATAGCCCCCTAAAAATTTTACGCTTTTATCGCTTGGCTCTGAACAAGAAATACAAATCCGTAATATCATATCCATCAGCATCTTAAAATCCAATCTCTGTTGAACGCTTTTCTGCAAGAAAATGAGATCGGGAAGAGATCAAGATGAAATCCGTGCTTTCCGACGGAATAATCCGGCGTTAACGACTGGATGTCTAGTTCTCTTTCAGACAGAAGAGGCTGTCTAGCTCGCGTTGCTCAAGATTCGAAGTAACGATGACGACGAGCTTGAGCCCGAGCGTTTGGACTTGGACGCTGACATGAAACCGGCGAAGACGATCAAGACGATGACGACGGCGACGATGACGACGATAACGACGACAACGACGACGGCGACGACGACGAGGATGGCGACGATGCTTCTGCCGTGAGGCGGTGAGCAATTAGCGACACAGCGCGGCGAGATCAGAGGCCGAGGGCGGGGTGGGGAGCGGCGGCCTAATTACACACGGTACCGACCGACTTCAAAGGAGCCGACAGTTCCTCTCCTCTCCGAGCCATCCCCTCCGAATGGCCAGCCCGAGAACAACGCTCCTCTTCCTCGTATACCCCAGAGCCCAGGCGGCCGACGCAGACCTGACTGTGCCTTCGATACTCTCTTCCTTCTCCCGTCCCTCTTTTCTCCTCCCATCACGCCTCTTCCCATCTCTAGCTCTACGAGAATACCCCTTGCTGTCTTTGATCGCGGGGTCATCCGCGGTGGCAGAACTCATTTCGCGTTCGCGAATATTATCGTTGCATTATCAGATCATACGCGCCGTGTGTGACGACGCACTCTCGTACGTGCTCGTCGCACCAGATAATAAATTTTATTCTTTTCGTCTTGACAGGGGTAGTCGCGCTTTCCCGCGATTAACCCGAGTGGAATACCCGGATATATTTCTGACCGTATCTGAGCGACGGATTATCCTCGTACTTATTACATAAATCTATAAATTTTTAATCCAGTAATTTTTGTAAAGAGAAATCCAGCTATCACGGTATAAGATTTTATTATGTGCTCTTTTTGTTTATACATTTCGCTGAAACATTTTCAGCGTGAGAAAAGTGGAGCATAAAATTCTGCCGACACCTTCTGAAGATATATGTAAATAGGAAACAATATTCTGTCCTGCGTATGTGCGCGTCTCCCATTAAAAAACGATTGGAGAAAAAACAAATATCAGAGCGTAATTTTGTCCGGCACGCTTGACGGCTCGCCCGGTCTCGTCCAGAAAGGAGATCCAAATTTAATATCCCCAAAAAACGTGCGGCGAGGCTTTCCGTGCCCGTGAGGGAAAGCAAGAGGATAAGCGGCGGGGCTGCGGCGGTCGGCATCGCGACCCAACGATCAAAGGGGCGACGACGAATCACCATGGCCGTGTGGGTTGGCGTGCGTCCCGCAGGGGCCCGCGAGCGTGGACACACGAGTGGGCACGCGTCGCGCCGAGAAATCGACGGGGACCGGTAAACCCGGCGCGGATATCCAGGCCGACGTGCGGCGGCTCTCTCGGACACCGCCGATCTTCCACGAGGTCGTAACGCCCGACGGGCTTAGCCTTAGCGGCTGCCTCCTCTACCCGCGTTGTGGCCGCAAGTCATCAGTCAAGTCTTTGAGGCCGGCTTCAAGCTGCCTTCCCTCTCTCCCCTCCCGTCCTTTTTCTCTCCCCTTCTCTCTCGCGCTCTCCGTCTTTCTCGAGCCCGCAGAAAAAGGCCTTTTGCCGATCTGGCTTGGCGGTGAGATCAAACGTTTCACGGTCCACCGTACGGTGAACCGACTGCGCGCGCGGGTGCGCCGCTTCAGGCCGATATACATAGATATATACGGCGGTGGTGAGCGGGAAAGGGCGAGGAGGGGCCGGGAGGGAAGGCCGGTGGGGAAGAAGGAAGGAAAGAACGGGTTGCGAGAGGGAACGAGAGACTCGCGCGGAGCGGAGAGAAAGGGCGCGCTCGAACGGAGGGAGAGGTGAGGTCTCGGGTTCGGCGAAGGAAAGGGAAAAGGCCCCGGGAAGGCACCTAAACAAATACGCGTGCCCCCGCTAACCGATCGCAAATTTGTTGAGGGCCGACCTCGAGATTCGGCCTCGCGGCTGTCGCGCAGCGCGGCCGGCTGTCCCACTGGCTCGCCGATCGGGGACGCGATCGATTGTTTCGTAATTTTCCGGGATATTCATGATTACATTAGCGGACTGACTGGGTTACACGTCGCGATGTTTTTCTGGGCTCGCTGTTGGATTAATTTCCGGATTAATGTTTCGGCGGACATAGGTCGATTGCACCGAGGGTTGTCGCAAAATACGAGAATTGTCTAGTTTGAAAATATCATGACCGATATTTCGAATATTTTATTTTGGGATATTTATTTATTTCGATTGTTTGAACCAATGTAGATAAAAAGAATCCCGCTTTTTTAATAAATACCTTTTCGTAAAAATTTATTGCAATATTCATGTATCGTGTGTATCTAAAAAGCGTCTAACACGTTTAACCATTGTTAACAAATATTTAGAAATGTCACGTACAATTTTCAGCTTTTGATCATATTTATGTGAAATATGTTATTCACATTGATCAAATGAACTTAACTATGATATTAACTGATATACTTGTTAAATAAAAATTTTATATTTCTATTTCAATAATTTTATGCCACTTTACGATATTTCGAATTAATAATCTGCTGTTCTTTTTAGATTACACATAATATTTTCTTTAATATTAAGAAAAAATTCGTTTACTTGTTGAAGAGTATGGTAATTTTGAGAAGTTATGTAGTATGTTATCACATATATATGGTATATTTTATATTTTGAGAAAATTTAGATTTTTAATTTTAACATACATACTGCATAGAATACCAAGCATATATAATTAATGTTTTCTTGCTTAACAATACCTTTGAAAATCAGTGAGAATAATTAATTTAAATCTGAAAAAAAAAAACAACACATAGTTTTTATTTGTGAAATATATGAAAACATATAAACACAGTGGAAATTGACGAAAATAAAAATTGACGAGATAAAATAAAATTCGCAAAATACGGTACGCGAGGCCCACAAATCGAATAGCGATATAACATGGACGATGAGCTTCACGCTGTAAGCTTATGAGTAAGATTCATATCCCGGTGGGTCTAATTAGCAATCGAAATGAGCGGCCGCGAACACGCGAAGGCAATTTCCCATTTACGGCCCGAGAAAACGCGGCGGATCGCGGCGTCGCCGCCGTAAAGCCCGCTCCTCTCGGTCGTTACGAATCCTCTCGATATCTCGGCCTGTGTCTCGATAGCCTCGGGTGGGAAGAGGATCGCCGAGAGACGAATCTCGTTACGGGGCAGCTACGAATCGTATTATCGATTTGTACGGCGTCGCGGATTGGCGGCGGCCGGATGGAACCTTTGATGTACGCCGAAGTTCGCGGAGAAGGCTTCCGGAAAGAACGTATACCTGTAATACGCACAAGTCCGGATCGGGCACACGTGAAGAATCTCCCGCCGAGGAAGCAGCCGCGAGATGAATACGAAGAAGAGGAGAAGAAGAAGAAGAAGAGGGAGAAGAAGAAGCGGATCCTCCGGAGCGCGCGGCGGCACGAAGTGTGCCCCGCGAGAAGGAAAGGAAGAGAAAGAGAGAGAGAGAGAGAAAGAGAGAGAGAGAGGGTAAGGATCTTCGAAATAAGCTCCCGTAAAATCATTGCCTACCTACGCGCCCGCTACCGCGCCGTTATGTCCGATCTCGCCTAACTCGTTTGATATCAGCCGGAGTCCGATTTCTTGGAGCGAGCCGACTGTCCAGTTTCGAGTCCTAAGCTCCGTCGTATTTCTGAAACGAATTTTTCCTCATCCTTTCTAAAATGGATTTCGGACGATAACGACGTTGAGACGTTGTAACGATTGCAAATAACCAGATTCGATTATATTTACTGTTGCTTTTAAATTAGTATTTTTTAACGCACTTTCCTGAGAAGAGTACAATTTTTTATTAACGCGTCTGTAAATGAAAAGTGAAAAATTGTTTGATTCAGAAATAGAAATGTATAAGTAATATACAAACTTTTGTTGTACGATTTAATGTGCTAAATACTGCCCTCTTCGATTCTTTAGAATTCTTTTTTTAAAGAGAGTATAATTTATTCGAACGACATCAATACGACGACAGGTAACACTTAGAACCGCTGTGCGCGGTCTCTTTCCTCGTTGGCAAAGAAGCCGCCCTAATATCGGGGGG
>VBVQ01003484.1:0-18504 GCA_011636635.1 Tetramorium simillimum | reverse complement strand
ATATTATTTAGAAATAAACTAACTTCAAATGGATACATATTTCTAAAATTATTGAAATGTATTGATTATATATCTATATATATACACTGATGTGTATGTGTATATGTATATAATGTGTACGTATATGCAATTTTATTTATAATATAAAATATTTTGTTTCGAATTTTTCCCATTTTATGGCAATTTCGTAACTAACATAGGTCGCAATGGACTGCAATGCTGATCAACAAGAAAGGTAGTTTTAGCTCCTCATTTGTGAGTACCTTCGTTGATCTGTGATCTCTAATTAAATTTGAATGGGATAAATAACTTTTAGCGTATATAATTTACTACGCCATAAATAAAAAATCATATATGACTGTTTTTTCTAATAATTATTTCATTTCGTGATGTTTCAGGCACGAAGGCGCGTACAATCCTCGTGGTATTTTCATCTTTGATAATGAATCACTAGTGATGAGGAAGTGGCAAATTTTGGAATTCGACGGCAAACCGTATTATGCGTTTGTACCCGAAGGCGATGTACCTTTACCGGAAGAGGATATACCAGATCAAGTAGGCGACCAATTAGAGTCGGAAGTACAAGAGGAGATACTAGAAGAGGATGTAGAAGATGAAAATTGTATTAATGATATCAAACAGGAGAATAACTCGAAGGAAGACGAATATGATTTTATGGAGGAACAATCATACAACGTTGAGAACATTCTTAACGGAGATGTCATTGAATCAGAAGAACTGGATATGAAGCCGATCACATTAAACGGTATCAATGAAGACACGGATGGTAAGGTTGGGGATTTATACCAAGTGAAAGTGCAGGGCAGTACGGTAACCATCGAGAAACTTACGTCCAACACAGAGGTAGACGCGAAAGCGAGTGAAGATCAGACAGAGGATGTAAATGACGACGAGGAGGGAGAAATAGAATATCTTGAAGAAGAAATGATAGATGTGCCTGATATACCTTCTAGCAATAATGCATCGTCTAAGAAAACGTCGGCAAAGAACTCTAGTGAGGCTCTGAAGTGTAAAGTGTGCTCGGAAACATTCGACACGGTATTAGCCTTCAGGAAACACGTAGCGTGGACCCACAAGAAGAAGATGTGCATAAAAGAAGATGGCGCTTATCTGTGTGCTGTGTGCGGCTTTAGAACCCTGAAGAAGAGCTCGTTTGCCGCTCATCTGGACAGGAAGCATGACACTTGGTCCAGGAAACGATCTAGCAACACGAAATTCCCTTGCGCAGCTTGCGGCTTTGTTTGCAGATCAAAGCATTCCTTGCAATCCCACTTCACGAGGAAGCATACGGATAATTACGAGCACGAGTGCAGCTTCTGTTCAAGAAAGTTCAAAGTCAAGGGAGATTTAACGAATCACATACGATTCCATCACAAAGAGAAGCCGATCCAGTGCGACGTATGTGGCAAACTGTGCCTTAATAGCGGCTCGTTGTACGTGCATCAGAAATGGGCGCACTACAAACCCAAGTATGAGTGTCACATCTGCAAAAGACGTATGGTTACGCAAGAAAATCTGGATCAGCACTTGCTGACGCAGCATGAGAAACGCGACAAGATAGTCTGCGCGGAATGCGGTAAAACCTTCGCGAAGAAAGACTCGTTCAAGAGGCACATGGTGGTACATACAGGATGCAAACCGCATTCCTGCATGATCTGTAGCAAACCCTTCGCGCGAAGGTCACAGCTGCGTCAGCATTTGCTCATCCACACTGGCAAGCGACCATTTGTATGTGACATATGTGGCAAAGCATTCACGCAAAAGCCAGGATTGATCTGTCATAGAAAAACTCATCCCGGTCCACATCCGCCGTTACCCGTAATGCCAATCGCAGATATTGTTAAAGAGTTCACCGACGGATACGTGCAGGAAATTAACGCGCGTGAAAACGAAGAGAATAACAAGGACGAAGTATGAATGTTTAATTCATCATGTCGATATATTGCGAAATGTATTCGGAAATTAAAAATACAAAATCCAGAAAATTATTTGTAAAGCATTTTAGTTTGGGATTGACTTTTATTATCTTTAGTTGGAGTTAAAAAACTAATTCCCAGGCTTACAAAGTGCATTAAAGTCTATAGTGACTATGTTGAAAAATAAATAAAGATATGTTCTGAAGATATTACAAGTCAATCTCAAAATAAAATGCTTTATAAATCATTTTCTGGACTTTGTCTCTTTACTTTCCGAACAACTCTCGTATATATCGAGATTTTTTTTACCAGTGTTAATATAGTAAAAGTACACTATGGTTGTAGAATAAGAATGATAGGACAATTGAAAAATTTTATGTAGAACAGAAATAATGAAAGCACCTCAGGCAGTAATTACAAAACTTACAAACAGAATTTTTTGTTCATGTGCACTTGATCATGTATCACTTTTCACAATCGACACTTCAATTTTAATAATGCAATCAGGCTTTTTAATCTCTGTTGTTTCTCTGTATTTTCCATATTTTATTATTTATTATTTGTTGTCTTACGTATATTGTTTTTGTAACAAAGTAAAATAATAGAAAAGTAAAAGACAAAAGATGATAAATAGTAGAGAAGTGGAAAGTAAAATAAACTTGTATTACATTTTTGGAATCTTAAAGTGAGGAAAAAGAATATCAATAGACAAATTGTAAATGCCATGATGCCAATTTCTCTAGGAAATTAATTTTGATTTTTTGAAATTTAATTTTATCAAATTATTAAATATTTCTGTAATTATCTAACTAATGTGGTTTGTCTGACATAAATATCATCCAGATGTCGTAAAAAAATTATAATTTAATTTTAAAATAAGACCAATGATCGTTTCAGTGTAATGTACCAAGAAATAAAAACATAATTATTACTATAAAAGTATTCCATTGACAACAAAAATATCACTAAATTTTGGAAGTTTGTGCTTCATAATGACTTCTTTATATCCAAACTTTGATTAAATCTTTGAGAAAATAACTAAATATAGTAATGTACATGTAATAAATAGATATAAAATGTATAGATATAGTTAGCAGTTGTGAATTATATATTTCTAAGTATAGAAGAACAACTTACAGCTTTTGTCGGCATTTCAACCTTTTAAGGTCCTTTAAATTTATCGTTAGGAAAAATTGAAACTGTATATTTCTTTGGGCCAATAAAATATATTGCAAATATATATATTGAAAATATAATTTTTATTTTTGTGGATTACATGCAACGTCGTCGATAAGTCCAATGATATTAAAATTAGTGAACCTAATTATAAATTATCTTGATATTTTTTATTTGATATTAATACCTTTTTAAACACTATTTTATTGGTTAAAGAAAAATTGACTATGGCTCAATAATATTTTTAATAATGCAAGTGCTGGTTTTGTGAGTAGAAAAAAATTGTATTAGGTATAATCATAAATCAATCATAAAATAATTTAAGTACAATTGGTAAAATTGGTAAAGAGTGCGATCAAATGCTGCTCATTTTTTTTTTTCAGACAAAAGTTTTGAATCCATTTTGAATATATAACATAAAATAAAGGTTATTATGCTTAAATTATAGATAAATAAATGCCAAGGTGGGCAGCATATCTTATGAGCACTTGGCTGCATTCTTTTCCGCTCAACGCAACATTATTTTACAGAAGATAATTATGAAAAAAATCATAATTGTTATGTACAATATCTTATTTTTCTTTCTATTTTTTATATAAATATATTTAAATTTATATATATGTATATCATCATCATATTATATAGTATATAATGTCATTGATTTAAATTCAGATTCGCAATTTGACGATAATTAAAAAATTTGCTATAGAAAAAGATATAAGATAATCCAAATACTTAATTATTTCTTTCGTTATCAAAAGAAATTGAATAATTTAAAAACTGAAATAATTTAAAAATAGAAAAATTAGAAATTATTGATTTTATAATGATCCTAAAGTGACTTTCATTTCATAGAGAACGATTTTTCACAAATAAAAAGAAAATTATATTTTTTATTTTAACAATTGAACTATTAAAATAAACATTTATGTTTTTAAGTGGTTTAATTCATTCCGATTAATTCGAGGAAATATAATAAATAGCTAAAGCAATGTAAAAATTTATTATATACATAATTATATATGTATAAATAAGACTAAATATACATTATAATATAAATTTTTATGTTAAAATATATATTATTTCAAAGATTTTTTATTTAATTCATTTTTTCATTGAACGATTAGGATAAGGCCAAGTTCCATAAAACATTCATATTGAATTCTTCATTTTCTATCTCAAAATCAGCATTTCTTATTGGTATTTATAATGAAACAAGAATTTTTTGTAAGTAAAAGATATATGAGAATATTGAATATTTAATAATAAATGATATAATTGCTCTATAGCATAAATTTTTGTATCTATTGTACAGTAAACAATTTTCTGTTAGAATCAGTGTTATTATGTGTGGAGAAACAATTCTTATGCTCTTTATATGAGTATATAAAGTAGTTTTTAAAAATAAGAATTTACATTAAATATATTATCTTGTTACGTAAAATACATCCAGCAATTATTATTGATTCTCCATGCACAATACATGTTTTCCAGCGTATACATTAATATTAATTTATAAGCAATAACACTCTGAATGGCTTCATATGAAAGATGCAGAAATAGTTTTCTTTAAGATAACTGTGTTCAACAAAAGTTAGACTAGTAAAGCATGTGAACAAGAATACAGATTACCGTTTCAAATAAATATTTTTGACAATATGTTCTTGTAATTATCTTTAGATAATAATTTAATTAGACAATTATGTTTAACTAAAGAGTGTATATATCCATATATACATATACACTAATGAAAAAAATAGAGAACATTTTTATATACTAAAAATTGAACTATTTTCAAACCACTGAAACTTTGTAAAAAATCATCGTAGACAAAAAAATAAACATTTTGAATCTTGAGGTTTCAACTTAAACATCCTATCGGTAATTTTAAATCTTTTTTATTCCTTGTTTTTTGTACACTAAGAAATATATTGGTTTATTCCTTAGATTTTTTGACATTTTGCAGTTCGATAAAAAAATTTTTTCTTGAAAAATGTAACATAAATACTAATAAGTACATTTTAGTTACAAAGTTTATTTATTTTCTTACGTTTTTTATTATAGAGTTTACATGACTTTGAAACCATTGTACATTTTTTTAAAATAATGTTTATACGGTCGCACATTAACGTTACTCAATGTATGATTACGTAGAAGATGCTAATCGAATTTTGCACACAACACACATATAAACATGAAGTTATTTTTCAAAAAATGTACGGTTTCAAAGTCATGTAACTTTGTAAAAAAAAATCATAAGAAAAAAAAATGTTTTGTGCATAAAATGTTATTACTCTTTTTTCAGTATTTGTGTTACATTTTTTGAGAAAAATTTTTGTATTGAGTTGCAAAGTGTTAAAAGTACGTAATTTTAAGGAACAAAACATGTATTTTTTTTTATGAACAGAAGATGAATATTTTTTTTAATTATCAATGTAGCGCGTTAAAATTGAAACTTGATTTAAAATGCTTTTTTAATTTTTATCTATAATGATTTTTCGCCGAATTTCAGCGATTTGGAAATAGCTCAATTGAAGTATATAAAAAGTGTTTCCTATTTTTTTAGTGTATATGTAATATTAAAATTGTAATCCTTTTAACAGCCAATGCTTGATGAAACTTTTATATATTTATTCTGTTTTCAAGGACAATTCAGATTTTACGAAACACTTCGTAAAGTCACAATACGAGATAAGTATACTTTGTATTAAAATACCAAATATTTTAAGGTTTCATAATAATATTTTTTCTCAAATTTTTAGGAGTATAATCAATAGTATTGATTCTTTAAGAGTTGACGAAGAATGGCCTGTTACAATTATGATTTCCTGAAGGATATTATGTAGAAAAAGTCAAATTCAGTAAGTAAGTCTACATTACGGACATGTCAAGGAAGCCGCATTTGTCTCGTTTCATTTTGTTTAAATGTAAAATGCAAGCTTATGATAAGAAAAATATCTAAGAAATATATTCAGAGAAAAGAGAAAGGTGTGAAAAGGTTTGAATTTGCAACATGTGCTCTATTCATTTTATTATTGCTTCGCAGTTAAAAAATCAGTAGAAAAAGTTATCTTCATGTCTATACATCACAAAGGGCATCACAAAGAATCTTTTAAGCTGAAGAGTGAACTACGATAATATATTAAGAAGACACTTTCAAAATCGTCGTATTTTTGCAACATCATCTGCACGACAACGTTGGACGCAGCAAAAATACTATCTGAAAACATACAGCGGATTAGAGTTACGTAATGATTGCAATAGGCGCTTCATAAAGAAACCTACATGGGTACATGCATTACTTACACAATGACGGTCGCCAGATGTGACCTGTATGGCAAGATTCGCTGGAATCTGTTTGCCTTCAAGAAGCATCGCATAGATTGCACCTGCTATGATCAGTTCTTTTGTCACGCATGCGAAAAGAAATTCTTGACAAAGATGCAGCAACACCGCAAACTGCGGATTAACCGGGAGGCCATCGTTTGCCATGTGCGATAAGGCCTTGAACAGCAAGGTTTTCTTGAAGAATCGCACTGACATGATACCGAGTAAGAGATTTATGATTCAAAACATATGTAAGTAGCCTCTGCTCGTGCATCTGTGTTGTCTGTGACGTCTGCAAACGTCACCTGATCATGTATATGAAGGAAGAACTATCCTAAATCTTTACCTTAGCTGCCCATGATCTCGATAGATCACTTTATCAAGGATCTTTGGGCTTATCAAGGACCTAAGGTTGAAAAAAAAGAATAACCAAGATGGTCATTCGCCTTCTTTAAGATAAAGAAGGCGAAAAACAAAGTCGAGACATGCAATATGTTGACTTATTCTTAGCTTTACGGCTTCTACTGGCTCGAAGTCCGTATTGACAGCGTCATATTTAGCAAGATTTTAAACTGAAAGATGTGAAAAAAAAACCGTACCGTTAAAAAACTAAATTAGTCTTGCAACGTATAGCATCTTTTTTCGTTTTGGTTTTTTATATTTAAAGTATTTTTATATTCAAATTTATATTTAAAATATTTTCGAGTATTTAAAATAATTATCGTAGTGTTAAAATATATAAAAGATACCCATTATTATTACATATTTATTATAATTTAACATGTGAAAGCATAAATACTTATTTCAATTCGACAGCTGTCAAACAGCTTGTTTTCAATTTGATATATGAGTTATTTATTGAATATCCAAATAAAAAGAGAGTTTTGATATATAAGTTTATTCAATTATAAAACGCTAATTTATTGAAAAACAGTTTTATTTTAATGTAAGCGCGTTGCAAGAATTTTCATATTTTCTTGCTTCTAACGTTATTAATTCGAGATGTCTGCAGTAAGTGAACAAGAAGAATTTCTGACAAGTATAATTGCAAGAAGAAAAAAATTGATATTATTGTGTTAGAAGAGAGAACTTTTATATTATAATAAATTTTATGATTTTAAGTAAAAGATATTATTTTTACTTTTTTATCAGAGAAATAAAATTTTTAATACTTGCGTTTCAGTATACTGTAAAGCAATTATTGTCCTAAACATTCTTTCAGGACAACGTAACTGTATATTTAAAAATATATATAAATATTTATTATTTTGCTAAACAAAATATTTTAGAATTATGTTGTAGAAATATTGTAGAACGATGAGGATGCTCGACGCGCAAGTATTTTTAGTTTAATAATATTAATTTAATATTAATTTATCGATTGTTACATCTTTCAACGCAAATATTTGTATTTAAGTTTTTAAACTAGAAACTAAAGATTTCTAATTAATGTTATATTTTAGTCATATTTTAGTTAAAGATAATATATATGCTATTTTTTTATTAACTTGGCATATTGTATACCTTCCAAAGAGCGACAGTATTAAAATTGTTAAAGTAATAAATAATGATAAAATAGTAATAAAATATCTTTCTCATTTTACTTCACCTTCTATAGTTTCCCAAATATCCTTCTTTAATATTAAAGGAAGATGTCATCTGTTAATATTTTGTATTAGCGTAATATTTATAAACTAATGCCTATTGAAATATTTGCTTAAATAATAAATTTAATGAAATAATTATTGAAAGAATACTGAAAAATTTTTATATCTTTTTACTTTGAAACTTCGAAACTTTTCACAAAATATTAAGTTTATATTTTCCGTAAAATCGGCCCTAATCGAAGTTATTTCGGGTAAGGCGAATAAATCGTTAAAGGAAGATGATATGAGCGAGAGAGGCACTTTTCTCATATTTCTGAACGTTTCTTGACTGAATTTTTTTTTATGTCGTAGGTTTGATTTACTAGAAATGGAAGGAATCAAGAACGAAGGCATTCGGGATTCCCACACATTCTTTATCGACACATCTTCGAGTATCGCCGAGATAATCAGCACGGACAGCAGTAAGGAAAATAGGAGTGTGGTGAAACGCCTGCATTACGCTTGCGACGTTTGCGCATTCCCGTGTCGGACGAAGGGAAATTTAAGAAAGCACATGCAACTTCACAAGAACACGTGTAGACTCTGCAACGAGTTGTTCGTCTCGTCAGAGAAGCTAGAACTTCACATGGTCGTGCATCACGGCGAGCCCAAGTACACCTGCAAACTGTGCTACTCCGTAGTGTGGAACAAGGCGGACATGAAGAAGCACTTCCTCGTGAGCCACTTGGATCCCTTCTGCAACACGTGCAACGCCTGCAATAAGGCGTTCCAATCGAAGTACGCTATAGAGAGGCACATGTACAGCCAGCACACGAAACTCTCGGTGGCGTGCACCATTTGTAGACGCGTCTACAACAGTTTCCATGCGCTGAAAGCGCATACCAAGCTCATTCACCTAAAGACTGGTTACCAGTGCGAGATCTGCAAGCGGCGTCTTCTCTCCGCGGACTCTCTGGAGGCGCACCTACGACGGCACGAGGGCACGCGAAACATGGACAGTTATATCTGCACAACGTGCGGAGAGACTTTTCTCACGAAGAACAAGCTGAACAAACATGTGACTATCCACGGCGAGATCAATCCCTACGTTTGCCCGGTCTGCCAAAAAGCCTTTGAGAAACGGGCGAATCAAGTGCAACATATTTTGACACACATGAGTAACGTTTACGCGTGCGACATATGCGGGTTGAGATACTCTCGAAGAGCTGCCCTGATATGGCACAGGAAAATGCATCCTGGACCGCTCGGAAAACTGCCGGTTATACCCGTGATAGGCATTGTGAGCGAGTTTGTTAAGAATTATATTAGCAAAACGAAAAACTTAACAAACACATAATCCGACAATTAAGTTTAGAAAGTACTAACTGAATCGTTTTAACCATTATTTTTCTTTTATAAAGATAGCACTTTTTTAAAGATAAATTTTCAACAAGCGCGTTTCTTTTTATAAGTATCGTCAATAATTGCAATTATAGGATAAGACAAATTATAGGATTTGTTATTTTTTTTCTCATATAGGGTCGGTGCACCATTTGTGGTCAGTTTAAGGATTTTCAAAGATATAAACACGTTTAATTAAATTTTTTTTATTTAATATCTTTAACTACTTTAATATTTTCTTGAGAATCTTTTAAATAATAAATTTAAAATTGGCAAGCGAATAAAATTAAATAGATGTTTTAAAAATAAGAATTACAAGGTCCAATTTCACCGTTTTTAGCCAGTATTTAGATCTGTCATAAAACCAATTATACACGCATTCAGTAAGTGAGTGTGATCAGCAGAAATATTGTAAAAATTCATCTACTATATAGGGACAAGAAGCTTAAATTAAATAATTCGAAAACTGTCGAAGTAAGTAAAGAAATGAAGCAGTGGTTACAAATGGTGCACCGACCTTATTGCGAGTTTCTGTTAATAATGTTACAATGCTATATTTTGTAATAAACATAGTTCGATTTATATGATTACGTCGTATATGTACAGCGAATATACTTGAAATATATGAATGATATTCATCCAAATTGGCTTTCCTTCAAGTTGTTTTCGATTAATCTATTCTCTGACAATTATATACTAATGCTGTATACTTACTAATCTATAGAATTGACTTGTCAGGTAAGTTACCGTTTACCATGAATTAATTATTCCGCATAATTAATTATGGTACTGATACGCACTTTTTTTTAGGTGATCCAAGAGTTTTGTGTTGCATTATGAAAAGTCAGTGTTTAATACTCTTTCACAAATCTCCGCAGACTTCTAATCACATTTAGGAAGGTAACTTGAAGACTGATGACAATAAAACATCCAAATGTTTAAATCGCCTCCAATCGTTATTGTAAAATGTTCCCAGCTATCTTTTCCTCGTCCTTGTCATATTTCTCATTGATTTTATTTTACAAGCGTATAAACAATCTTTCGATTTATAGTTGATGGTAACGCGAATTTTTGTCTTTTTATGTTTTAGAATGGATCCGTTGAACGTTGAGTTCAATGTCCAGAAACCATTCGCTAGAGTTGAATGTGAATGGTCAAAAAGTGAAAAGTCAACAGAAAAGTTAACAGAGCATGAAGGGCGATTACCAGAAAAGATAAATGCGACCCTAACGAAAGATGAGCTTAATCCGCAGATTGTAACTGAAGAGAATCGATCGATTAGAAAAAAGACAATGTGTGTAGAATGCGATCATTGTCGCCGCAAGTTCTTGAAGAAGAGCAACCTCGCCGAGCATCTGAAGCAGCATAGGCACAAATGCACCGATTGCCCGAAGACCTTCAGCCTTCGACGTTATCTGGTCTCCCACGTCGAAAAGAATCATCGGCAACAGATGTACGAGTGCAGCGTGTGCAAGTATAAAAGCAACAATAAAGGTACCCTGAAGAATCACTATATCCGGCTGCACACGAGCAACTATGACTACGCGTGCGATACGTGCGGTAAGCAGTTCAAGATAAAGAAGGCCTTGAATCACCACGTGAAGCAGAATCATAGTGAAGCTCCGCCGATCGTGTGCGACGTTTGCGGTCACTTCAGCAAGAACCTCCACGCCCTCAAAGCTCACATGAAGTACAGGCATTACAAGCCGGAGTTTGTTTGCCGGATATGTCGACGAGGTATGACGACACAAGAGAATTTAGAGCAACATCTTATGTGGCACGAAACCAGGGAGAAGGTACTCTGTCCGACTTGCGGCAAGAGGTTCAGGGGACGCGATCTGGACTCGCACATGAGAGTGCACACCGGGGTGAAGCCGTTTCCTTGCCCTGTCTGTGGAAAGACTTTTCGACGGCAAACTGCTCAAGAGCAACATGTGTTGATCCACACTGGAAAGAGACCCTACATTTGCGACATTTGTGGCCAAGCGTTCGCCCAAAAGCCCGGCCTGATCTGCCACAGGAAGAGACATCCTGGCCCGTTGCCCCCATTACCTGTAGTCTCTATCAAGAACATTGTCACGGAATTCACGAAAGAATATGCGACGAAAAACGCAGTCATAAAGGTTGAATAAAATGTACAAGTTTGTAGTATTTATAATGACAAAATTAATTGTGGATGTTTCGTGATTATGTAGAATAATTAAAAATTTTACATAAAAAAGTTGTGAAAAAATAAGAAGTTGTGAAAAATAAGAACCTCAAAAAATTGTAAAAATTTTGAGATTTAAACAGTAGTTTTTATCTATATAAAGATATACAGGGTCCGCCAACAAAAACTTTCTACCTCGCTGATTCTATAATTAATTAATTTTTATTAAAAATACCGATATTGTTTTTAAGAGAACTGTATGGTTGTGATAAATTTGATCATTTTACTTCATCTCCTTAATTGGGATGGCTATCGCCTAAAAATCTTAAATAGCAATAGAGATCAAATAATTATCATTTCAAAAGTAATTATAATTCTTTTCACGATGTTTATTTTTTAAAATTTGAATGAATATTTTTCGAAAAATCGCATTTAGAAACTGTAGGTATAATAATAATAGTTTATTTACTTCAACTTTACAGCTAAAAAGCGGGACTTGGTTTACAAAGAAATAACCTTTCATTCTTCCATACCATCCATTCATTCCCTAATTTATCCTAATATCACAGTACCTACAGTGACCTAAATGCGCATTATCTTTACTTCCTTTTATCTTATGATATCTCGGATTACAAATATGCACACTCTTCTTGATGTATTATACATTATATACAATAATTACAATCTTTACAATTGTAATTGAAGTTAACTCTAAGTACTAAACACATCCATGAATCTTACTATTCTGTAGTCGTTTCCTTTTCCTCACTGTCTTCTTTTTTCTTCTTTTCTTTTTCCTCATCTATTTTATCACTTCAACATCTACTCATGCTCTCCTTCATATTTTTACCTAAGTTTTTAAACCAACCGCTTGCAATTTCAGTCTCCTATAAAGTGTTTCAAATTATTTCTTCCTATCCTGCAAAACCTGCACGTTCTCTTTTCTTCCTCGAGTCAATACTATTATTCTCTTCCACATTTCCACATCTTATTGTTAGTTTAATTAAAGCCCTTATTCCCGTCCCACTGCTATTTCTTATTATATTCTCAGAAACTGTAAGTATAAAAAACTCAAAATTTGTTCATTTGCTACGAACATTTTAAAATACGAGGGTGAGTAAAAAATTATCTATACTTTTCGTTCTACAATTTATTTACACAAAGGTAGGGTTTCAACATGTACATCATTTTTCTACATAATCACCTCTCTTGTTAATAATACACTTGGTCCAGCGGTCCACAAGCTTGCGTATTCCTTTCAAAAAGAAGGTCTTCGGTTGGTCGCGAAGCCACTTTTGCACCGCTTCCTGCACGTCTAAGTCTGTGGAAAATCGACGCAAAGCATTTTTGAACGGACAAAACAGATGAAAATCAAAGGGAGCAAGATTTGGGTTATAGGGAGGGTGTTTCAAAAGTGGCTTCGCGACCAACCGAAAATCTTCTTGGAACATATTCCTTCATATATTGACATTTTTGATAAAAATCAAGTGGTTATAAAATTAGCGGGGTGAAAAGTTTTCGTTGTGTGTGTGACGGATCCTGTAAATTTTTTTATGTATATTCTATAGATATAAATGTGATATTTGTATAGATTTTATAAATATTCTTATAAAAATTATCTTTTTTGATGTATATACATTTTTTAATAAATAAGTGTGTGTGTATATATAGGGTATTTGATAATAAGCGTATTACCTACCATGGGTAGATAGAATTAAACAGACAATGAGTAGAAAAGTCCTTTACCGTTTTGTAATTGTGACTATTGTCGAAGAATTATTAATTATTAAAGATCTGTAAATCAGAGTGCATTTGCGCGATTTGACGAGAAAAGACAACATTTATCGCTAAGCGTGCGGAGGCTCAGTGTTATATTTCGCTATGCATTACCGTTATTATCAATAAACAGCTCTAAATGCCTTGTCACATACTTAGTGACGATAAATACTGGGCGAAGAGAACAGTGATATAATCACAGGTAACAGCGCGCTATCTTGATTCGGTCATGCAACAATTCGAGCGGCTCCGTCACTTCTTTTATATCATCTCCGCGCACTTTCATTTGATTTTTAATACCTCTATTACTACTGAGAATTTCACAAAATGGTATAGAACTCTTTTATTCATCTCAATCCGCTCTACCAAGCATACAAGTAGTTTACTCTGGGACATCCTGTATATTTATATGTATACATACAGACACACTTTATGTCAAAGTTTGAAATGTGGATATCTTTTATGTAATTTTCTACTGTATTTTGTACGTAGTTTGCAATAAAAATCACAATTTGCATCAATTTTGTATATATTTATTAATTTCCTACATATGACAACAAGTATGACACACGAGAGAATTAAAGAATATGTAATTACTATATTAATATTTAAGATGTATTATTGATATATTTTTTGTTCAACAACTATATAAACTCATAATTAACTAGTTTTTATTTTCTTCTTTTCTTCATACATTTATCTATATCCGCAATATATAAATTAAAAGGTAATAAATTCATTACACACCCCTGTATTACTCCTTTCGTAATCTTGAATATCAGTTATATCTTTTTAATCCTTCCATGTCTCTTCACAACAATATGTAATATATATATTTTTTTTTTTTCATTTTTCTTGCTATTTCTTTGATTACTCTTTTCTCCTCCATGATTTCCCATAATTCCCTTCGCTCAATATTAACAAACGTTACCTTCAGATCAATAAACAAATCAATAAATAGAATACTTTACTTTCTCTTTTTTTTCTCTTTCTATATTATATGATATAATACAATATAAAGATATTATCCATTATCTCTTCTAAAGCCCTTTTGATTTTGATATTAATTGTTTCCTCTCTATCTTTTCTTCTAATTCTTTCCAATATATCTTGTATGCTGTACATAGGAGGAGTACTCCTCTGTAACTTTTATTTTTTTTTAGGTTTCTTTCTTAAAAATTAACAATATTACACTTATTTTCCAATCCTTGGAGATGTTTCCTTCTCTTCATACTTCCTTATCTCTATTGAAATGCCATCTATACTAGCTGCTTTTTCATTTTCCTCTCTTCTTTATTGTCATATTTTTCTTTTTTCATTTTTCTTTTCTTCTTTTCTCCTCTCCTTTCTTTTTCCTTTTTCCTTTCTATTGTCCCTCTTCTATCCTCCGTTCCCTCTTTTATTATTCCAAGAAGTGACTTTATTATTCTTCTTTACTTTTAAATTATTATCCTTCCATTTTTCCCTTCTTTTTCTATTTATATATTTCCAATATTTCCGTTTTATTTTTCAGATTCCTTAATTTCTGTTTCCCCCTCTCTTACTTTTCTGTTTCCCTTCTAAGAACTCTTTCATCTTTCTCTATATACTTTTTCTTGCTCACTTTTCCTCTCTTCCATTTTCTGTATATTCTATGCACTTTTTTCTTCTTTCTTGTGTCCTATCATCTTCGTTCTATAACTTTCTGTCCTATCACCTTTTATCTCAATCCTTTTTTCTTAATTGTTCTTTCCTTTTTTTATCATTGCTCCTTATATAGTTCTCTTTAGTTTCCAATTCTGCTCTAGTAATCCTCCTTTCTATGCTTTCATCCAGCTTATTGCATCCATGTTTTTAACTTTTCTAATTTTCTCTCTTAATTTTATAATCTTTATATCCTCTTTCCTTTCCTTTAGATATTATTTTCTTATTATCGCTGCTTCTTACATAGCAGCGCATGTTACCTAGTAGCACATGTTGATTTTTTATGTTTTCTAAATGTATTTAATGTTTTAAATAAGTTTAGAAAATGTATATATAAAACGTACATGAAGCATCACGTGCTGGAATCTCTATACTTTTATTAATCTATTTTGTACTTTCTTAATTTTCTCTTTTCCCTATTCCTTTTTTATTTTCTTTATAATTTTTTTCTTAATTCCTCAATCTTTACATTTTCCTTCCATACCTAAATATTATTTTCTTATTATCATTATTTTTCTCTAATACTAATTTTTCTTGCCTATTCTTTTGTTTCCTTTCCTTTCCCTCTGCCTCCGAATTCTTTACCTTTCTTTCCTTATTCGCTCTGTCTGCCGCCATAAACTTTAAATTCCCGCTTTACTTTTTATCACTTTACCCTATTTTCCATTTTTTCCTCTATTTTGTCATTACTTATAATTTAATCATTTTTTAAAAATGTTGAAATGCTACATTTAAAAACTGATTTATATGTTTATATTAATTACGATCTATTTTTGGAATTTGATTTAATATAATGACATCTTTATATTTTTCGCATTCTCTTTGTAGATTAAAAATATTTTCCTGTAAAAAAAACTGGAAATCCTTCAACATTCTTAATATCCCAAGTAAGTAAGCTCCATATCTAGCGATAAATCCTGCATCGTGTGTAATAAAATTTAATTCGTTTGTAATTTATGTTTTAGTGATTCACCTGTGGACCCTTTGAACGTCGTGGATGCTAATAATGCAGAACGGTCACCCGAAAGTATAGAATGTGTATCTGAGTTCGACTTATCGAATAGAAACAAACGACACATCGCCAGGAAAAGAAAAACGAGAGAAGACACGAGAAAGACGCAACACTTTCGTCGAAACAAAGTCGAGAAAAAGAAACCTAAACTTTTCTTGGAGTGTGCCACGTGCGGCAAACGTTTCAGCCAGAAAGCTACTATGATAAAACACATGAGCCTTCACAAGTATCAGTGCCAAACCTGCTGCCAGAGCTTCAGTTTGAAGCGAGAGCTGAAGCGCCACATCATGAACGTTCACGGACCTCTCCTGTATCCCTGCAGCATCTGCGAATACAAGAGCAACAACAAGTGCACCTTGAAGGATCATTTCATACGGAAGCATACCAGCGGCTTTCAGCACTCCTGTACGGTCTGCAAGAAGCAGTTCAAAATCAAGAACGACCTGAAGCAACACATGAATCAGGTGCACAGCGGCGAGCCGCCCATCATCTGCAGCATCTGCGGACACGCCTGCAAGAACGTGCCCGCCATCAAGGCGCACATGAAGTATCGACACTACAAGCCGGCTTACGAGTGTAAGATATGCAAGCGCGGTCTGACCACGCAGGAGAATCTCGACCAGCATCTCATCTGGCACGAGCGAAAGGAAAAGGTCGTCTGTCCCACCTGCGGCAAGACCTTCGGCCAGAAGAGGGACCTGGACCTCCACTTGAGGATCCATCAGGGTATCCGACCGTTCTCCTGTCCGGTCTGCGGCAAAACCTTCCCCAGAAAAACCGCACAGGAGCAACACATATTAATTCACACCGGCAAGAAACCGTATATCTGTGACATATGCGGGCATACCTTCGCGCAAAAACCCGGACTCATCTGCCACAGGAAGCGGCATCCCGGACCGCTGCCGCCATTGCCTGTGGTATCCATTAAGAAAATAATTATGGACTTTACGCAGGAATTGATCTCCTCTACGCAACAAGACAAAGTAGATAGCTAAATATTTATTTGACAAATTGCTCCAACGTATATTGACGATAAAATTAAATAAATTCATTTACATTGATTCTAGAATATAACACAATCACGTATGCGCGAAAGTATGTAATATCCAGGGTTGAAAAATGATGCGTTACTTGTAACTTACAGTTATTTTTCTTGTAACGGTAACGAATTTAACAATTGCTTTTATCTTTTTTTGTTAATATTTTGAACCTATTTGTGATATATCGTATTTTCGTATATTCAATTTTCTTTACTTATCAATCGATATTCATAGTTGAATTATTACAAGATTTCCCGAAATTGAACAAGATATTTTATCAAAGGAGGAAGTCTAAAAATGGCCAAAATCCGCCCTAAACCGACACTTGGAAAATCAATTACATAGTGTTCCTTGATGTATATAAAAGAGAAAAATAACATTTATAATGCCGGGAAGTGCTGGGAAAATTGTTAGAATTAATATAATATCATATAAAATACGTTCTCCGTACGTGACATCATGTTTTAGTTTTCTTTATTTCTATACAATCAGAGGCTTGGGTAAATTGTAATATGTACGTTTTTGTATGTACGTAATTGTATTTACGTTTATCTTTGGCATTTTGTGCAACTTATACACAACAACCATTTTTAATAATAAACCATTTTAATAAATATTATAATTTTTTAAATTACTTTGTCTAATCCAATGACGAGGACGTGGTGATCATTAGACCCACTTTAGTTTTTTGTGTTTTTATAATTTAAAAATTTGTTTTACTTTATTTTTTATTTTTTTATTAGAATATGTGATAATTTAAAATAGTTGTCATATTCGGAAGAGGATTATGACGATGTATGATACTGTTCGCACAAGTGTATCACAGATAAAAAAATGAAAGTATAACAAAAACCAATTACACTGTCCGACAGCATGTTTGTAACATGAGTGTGAATAATCATTTCCGGCGTATTTTTGCCTGTTGAACACGAATCCGTTTTCCAAAATTGGATATCACGTCACAATTTTGAGAAAAATTGCTTCAAAGTGGACAAAAATGACGATTTCGAGGGTTTTCATGATGTTATAGCATCGGTACTAAATTTTTTTTTTCAAATTTGGTTCGGTGTCGGTTCGGGGCGGATTTTGGCCATTTTTAGATTCCCTCCTTTTATACGACAAGCAATGAAGCAGTTGAAAAATTATTTAGTATCAGTAATTCTGTATTGTCACCTAGGAATCACGTACATAATGATATAATGGAATACGTTTATTAAAAATTAATAAAAAATATCGATAAAAATTGATGAATTTATGTTTTGTGATTTAGATCCTGTATTCTAATTCAGATAAACCTTATAATTTCGTACATTTTAAGAACAATTATAATTTTAAAATTATCATGTTATCTAACAATTATAATGTTAAAATTTTAAACATAAAATTGAGAGTACAAGAAAGAATATAAATTTACCTG
>VBVQ01003483.1:0-18556 GCA_011636635.1 Tetramorium simillimum | reverse complement strand
GGGAGGGAGAGAGCAGGAAAAGGTTCTTCCCTTCTTTCCGATGTTCGCCGGAAACTTCTGCTTTTACAAACGACAAGACAAATATTTCTTTTTTCCTAGCGTACCGCTACTCGTAGTACCATTTCTCGTTGACTTGGTCAAATAGTTTTCGCTAGAATCCGAAGGAGGAATACGACGCATGTGATTCTTGCCGAGTACACACTTTTGCGACTTGCATCGTGAATATCTTGGAGCTCCCTGGCGTTCCGCGGATACGGTAGTCGCGAATATTTCTCGGATATTCGGTCTGTTGCAAATAATATCGACACGATACAAGTCGTTTGTATCGATACAGATGGAAGAATGACACGAGCATATTCCGAGTTCTTAAAAGTTACGGATTACAAGTTTCAAAACGTCTGCATTCTATCCTTGCCTATTTAAATTTAGTGCTACTCCCAAGTGCTTCACACCCTTCTTACGCCATAAAATACGCGTAATGTACATAAGTTCGGGGTATAATCAGCCTAGTTTAATGCAACTTTCGTCAACTTTCTGCATTTTGCAGACACGCGCCTGACTGCTAATAAAGTTACGTACATTCATCGGGCGCCTGGTGTGCGCTGAATTTCCGTGCCGTGCAAGAGGGCACCCAGACAATTTCCTCCTCGAGACTATTCCTCGATCGTTACGAGCAGTAATCGACACGTTTTCGCGGCTATCGCGACTGAGACACTCCGGCAGCCGGGCAGCCCCGAGCAGATCGCGCCGGGGCGGCCCTTTTGTAAGTTTCGGCACAAAAGTGTCTGCTGCCCCTTTTTGCCGTAAATGAAAAAAATGCTGCTATATGGCAGTTATATCCCGCCGTTCTTTTTCCCGGGGACCGGGGGCACAATGTGGGCAGGAGACTATGGATTTCGCGCGTTCTGTCGACACCTCCGCCGACAAACAATGTGTCGCGAGCGTGTGTATTCTGCCGTCTCTCTCGCTCCCGTCTCCGCCTGTCTCCGCGAACTCCCTTTATCAACGTTCTTTGTTTCTCACCTCTTTCCTACCACTCCCTTTTCCGACCTTACCATTTCTGCGCGCGGGTTACTATCTCGTGCAAAGGATGTCTGTTTTGTAAATCAGCAAAGTTGGTTAAAGTTACCTCTCGGGCTGAGCCAGTCGCCAAGACCGAGTTGTCTCGCGGAGATATAGAGGATAGATGGTAAACATGAATAGATAGTTGAAAGGAAGTAGACGTGTGTGAAGAGAGATGTGTTTGGTCGAGAGATCGTGTGAGGAAGTAAAAAAAGAATGAAACGTATCCTTCTACCGTCTGAGAAATATTTCTCTTTACGTAGTTGTACCATTCGGATCGCTAAGCTGGATATTCGAATCGACTAAGCTTCTACCCGCGCATGTCCATTCTATTCGAATCCGTGTCGCATATTGACACTATATTCTATGTACGTACATCTCGACAATACTGTTAAGAATGAATTAAGTAAAGCTAAATCTAATTCTATAAGCTATAGTATAACGTAAAAGTCCTCATTTTATAGCTCGCAGTCTGAAAGTTTTATCAGGTCCGCCAAAAAATTTCAATATTACATGTTACGCCTTTGGTTCGACAGTTCGAATATTACTACGTCGGACTTTTGTAATATAAAAGATTTTTAAAATAAAAATAAAAATTTTGTTTTTATACGATTTAAAAAAATGAAACTTCTCCGGTCTCCCGATCATTACAAAGATTTTTGCCTTGACAAAAAAAAATTGCGGACTTTCACCATAACGAATTCGCGACCGTTTCAATCTATAAACTGAAAAGCACTTTCGAAATGATTCCATCCGCGTGGAGTTCAATTGTAGCGATCGCGGCGCGAAGCACGCGAAGTTACCTATAATATCCGATAAACGATTAATAAGAAATAACACCTATTTCCGTCGGCGCGGAAAAAGCTGCAATGCTCGTGCCGAGTTTAAGTGGAATATGCCGCGCCATATCGCGGCGAAACGGTTCTTATCGGTTACTTCGGTTCGACAACAAATCGAAGTTACTCAGGCACATTGATAAAAAGACGTAGCCGATCCACTTGGCACTTGGAAGTTTAGTACGTATCGAAGTTACCCGTACTTGCACTATACTCAATATCTACGCCTGTATATATCGAGCCACTCCCCCGTCCCTCTCGCTCTCTCTCTCTCTCTCTTTCCCTCTCTGGTTGCTCTGTACTACCCTCCGTACTTTCCTATGTGGGGTGATTCGTAAGGTGATCGACTTCCTAGTGGAAAGCGCCACGCAAAGTCGTAACTAATGGCGATAGCTGCCGCACTAACTTTAAACCATGCGACGGATCTATTCGCGAACACTCTCGTAATGCATTGCCTCTCTTTAATGCACTCCCGCGGTAATAACGTGATTTACGATGCCGCGCAATTCGATAGAGAAGAAAAAAAGGGAGAGAGAAAAAAAAAAGCGCGCGCGAGAGGTCGCGTGCGCATCGCGCATCGTGCCATGTGAATAAAATACGCGTGAGAGAAGGAAGTATTACCCCCCCGTGTCTTACGAATTCGCGATTACGGCGCTTTAAAGCGTTCGCCGGCCGAACGCAAATTGAGATTTAAGCGCCGTGCACCGATAAAACCAGCCAACATCGTAATCAAGCCGTAAACAACAGGTGCTCAACGCGATAATAATTAATAGCCAATGACTAATGGTCGCGTTATACGTTTGGGAATTATTCACCTCATTGGAAGCCTATTCCTATATAATTATGCGTTACGATAATAGGTTAAACAAGAATTCACCTAATAGCCAATGTATATTTCAGCAATGAAAAGTCGCGCTTGCTATCGGTGCATAAATTACGCGCACATGGACGTGTACGTGTCAAGCAAGGCACGTTAGAGAGGGCTGCTGCCGTGCAGGCAGCGCGCGCGGCGGCTCGCTGTTAATTAGCAAAATAAAATTCATGTATTTATTTCGAAAACTACGTACGTACGCGTGCGCGCAGTCGAAAGTGCTGCGCGCATTCATTCAATATACGAATATGCGGGATTTGATAAAATTTCGCGCACGCATAGATTACATATATGAATAACAAATTCGGCAAATTCCCCCCTTTGCAAATTCGTTGAATACAAAATGGCACAATCGAGGACTATTATTATCGCCAGAGGAGCTGTTATTAACGGAGATTTCCCAACGTTATTCTAACCACTGTGGGAGAGTTTTCTCTCTCGCTCTCCCTCCTTTTTTCCCACCAGAGTTTATAAAATAGCCTGTAAAGGTGATTACAGAGCCTGACCTGAGCACGTTAAATTACTTTCGGTAACGTTAACCGCCGGAGCTCAATGCTACGAGGAAGATAGCGCTTATGGGGGCTCCCTCGAAACATGGCGTGAGAGAGGGGGGTTTTCTCGCACCTGTCGAGCTTCCCACAATTCTGCGCGGTGCTTTGCTCGTTTACGGGCATCTCGAGGAGATATGTACGGTTGGAGAAAAAAGGAGCTCTTCGCATCGAGGAATCGCCGGGTCCATTTAATACGATTAGAACATCCGGGTATCATCACGGCCTGTTTGATTCGCCTTTTTACCAGACGAGTCGTAATGTCTTCTTTTTACTCCCGCCTCCGCCTCTTCTTGTTCCTTCGATTCATCCATCGTCGGGTACGAGCCACCCGCCTGTTCCTGCCGCTAATGGCTAACCGCGTGTGTTTTTGGACGCGGTTGAACTTCGCTTCTTAATTCTTCATGAATTTGTCTCTCATCGGGGGCGGACTTCTTTCGATCCCCACGAATTGTCGCGACCTTTTTACCGCATGCACCGAGTTTAGGACTTAATCCCGACTTAATCCGGACTTAATTCGCCCCTGACTTTTTTTGTCGCGATCTTTGATTTTAATAAAAGATGCTGCCGCTAACAAAAGATATATATTTTCATCTGTGCGCCATGTAATTATTGGATAACAATATCATAATTTGCATCGGCAAGAACATCGTATTAATTAGTGCACAATTACTGTCTATGATTAATAATTAGATAACGCGATAAATTGTGTGCATCGAGTCGTTATATGGACTACCCGTATCCTATACCGTATAAGGGAACGGAGGTATCTGTATCATTTCGCATGTAATTAAACCATATACAATTACCAAGTGCTATATTAGGATAGATAGTATTTGTGTGCTAGGATAGGATTTCGGTTACGTCTCATTATGTCATTGCACTTTGCTTGAAAATCAATTTGCTGTTAAAATTGATGAATGGCGACTCGTAGCACATTAGCCGAATAAAATTTTGAAACGAGCATGTTTAATACATGGGAAGATATTGTCTGCGAAAGCTGAAGGTTTTAATCGATCCTTTTTAACAGATACTTTTTAACAGAACTATAATATATTAATATGCTTTAAACGTATTAAATGTATTAAATATAGGTATATTTTATTAAATTGCAAAAAGATAGTAAATACGACAAATGCTTAATGTGATGTGCTTAACACATTACGTAATTTCGCCAAGGGGAAGTAACGCGTTAATCGTACAGGGCAAAAAGATTAACGTTATTTTTCTGCTCAACTGCGCGTATCTTGATACCGCCTTAATATTAATTATCGTATAGCGATAGAGTTAATTATATACCAGAGAATTATTCAAAGCGCCGTTAATATACGAGGATCGGATTATTAATTATGCTTTCATGCTCGCGCAATCGTTTTAACAATAGTGTAGTAATAGCCTTGTTGCTGCCAAAAATTGCCCGGTAATTATTTTTAAAGATATTATAGCCACGCTAAAAGAGAGAGACTAATCCAGAAAAGACGCGCGGCTAACGTAATTAAAAGAGGTAGGAAATTGTAATTAAAAGATGTAATTAAAGTAGACAACGGACGAGAGACATTTCCTTTGAACGAGATAGCGAGCACATTTGCTGTATCTCCGGATTTCTTTAGGATTGCGTCTTTCCATAATTCCCTTTTCGAAAATGAGCCTTGTAATCTACTGATTAACGAGATTGAATTCAAAAGTAATAAATCAACAATGGACAAAAATAAAGAGAAACGAACGCTTAATATTCCCTTGTTTCGCGAAACAAAACCGCATGAAGCATCTCGCTTCAACCGCAAACGGAAAGGAAGAGAGGACGGAGGGGACGGGAGTGAGTTAAATGACGACACCACACCTTAAAACGCGTTTCCGCTTTTAAGAGACACGCCGCTGTCTTAGAATCTTCGCCGTTGAAGATAATGAAATTAGTTCGGCGTGAAAAGACGTCGCGCCGCCGGTGTCGGACGTACGTTCTTAATTTCTGCCGAGGCTCTATTCGACCATTCTTTCGACATAATTCGGTCAGAAATACCTGTCCTAATCGAATCGGATGAAATTCAACGAGATTGCGAGAGAGAGAGAAGAAACGTTAAACAGGAATAAAACTAAAAATCTAATTTAATCAAACGCTCTCTCTCTCTCTCTGTCTTGCGCGTGCAGATCTCTAATTTAACGACACCTCCCGTTTCGCGGACCGAGAAGGAATCTCCATCAAGATTATTTTTATGCATATGTACGAAAATAAAAGTGCGCTGACAAATAATCTTGTTGTAGAAAATTTTTCTCGTTACCGATTGTTATATTTTCAATATTCCACAACTTTATGTCTATCAAAACTTTTTTATCACTCGACCCGCGGAACCAGCTGTCAAAGCGCGATCTCATCATTAAATTGTGGGTATACGTCATGCTGAGATTTATGAGCGACGTAAACGGGGTATTCCGCACGTGCGAGCCCGATAATTAACGGCGGAACGAGGGAACAACGCTACAAGCTGTAATCCAGTGCCGATATCGCGAAAAGAAGCTGATAATAAAATAAGTTATGGGCTGTACGTGGCGCAGAAATGATAGCTCTTCAGGAATTTCATATGTTCCCCATGGGTGCCGTGCTGAAAATAAGAACCATTCGCACTGGTTCAGATTGCCCCGGAGTTTAATATGGGCGTTCCTCGGCACAAAGGGTTTCCCTACAATGACTGAGAAAAAGAACCCGAGAGAGAGAGAAAAGTGGAGCGAAATAGAAATCTCAAGGAAGTGCTGATATAGCTATAGTGAACCGCGTTACATGCGGTCGAGTGCCCCTTTGCATTTGGAATTTTAAACCTCCCCCGATCGTTTATTATCGGTGGGTCATTCCCGAAACTCTGTGGATTAACTGTTTCAATCGGAATATTATGTCAATGCTATGCGCAATATCGTTGTGCTATAGGTAGGAGATCCTATCCTGGGGATATGATACATTCGATTTAATCTAAATAACCCTTAGGATAGATTTGGCTATACTGGTATAGAATATAATATCCAATATGCAAAATCCACTATGATATCGAGAGATGTAATAATTAAGAATTTTTCTACGACCAGCTAATTTCAAATGAAAAAATTCGCTATGCTATTTTATTTTAGCGTCGCAAAGCAAAATTTAATGAATACAAATAATCCCTTCCGGAGGCCGAAGTAAAAATGAGTTGCTATTTCCACAAAAATCTCGGTAGGTATAATATTGAAACAAAAGGGACAGAGGGAAAAATGTGAAATGCGAAATGCGAAATGCTATTTAACCTGAATTAGCTTATAATTAATCAACTTTCGGGAACATGAGAGATAGAAATGTGATTGATAATAAACGAAATACTCGAAATAATTCGTTCGCGTGTCCAATTAAGGTTTAAAGAAATATCACGTGTGATCATTGTGTCCGATTATATTGCACGGTCAATTATTTTATTAAACACGCTATGCATTCATTGCATTTTCGCTGAACGTTGAAGTGTAATTTGTCAAAAACTTAAATATTTAAAATAAAGTTCGTAATCTAATTTTCGTTGTAAGATAAATCTAATGCAAATCGCGCCCGAGGAGTATGCTCGCGCTGTTATCGTACCGCTTTGCTTACGTGGCAAGTCATCTTAAATCAGGCCCTCGGAGATAGCGCCCTTATTTACGATCTGAGAAGGAAAGAAAAAATTTTTATTCGCTTCGTCCATCCTACGATAGGTTACGTACATGCTCGCTCGCGAGCATCGTACGCGAGATTCGTCGCCTTGATGTCGGCGAGGTAATTTTTAGTTGTCCGTATTGCGGCTACCTAGCAAAACCCGCCGAGATAACTAACGCCGAGATCCTATTTTAGCGCGCAACATAATGGAATCGTATAAACGGCAGTTAAACGTATTGTCGCGTAAGACCGCGCTAGGTTCCGACGTAAGCCTGGCGGTGCCTCCTCGCATGTAAAATACGTGTCGCGAGCTCGTACAAGATAACGTATGTACATCCCTGCAGGGACATTAATAAAGTCCGTGATAAGGAATACGTAACACGGAGCGCGTTTAAATAAATGCCGCGCCATTTTCGAAGTGGCTATAAGATCTAATGTGACATCCCTCGTCCCGGCGCGACGCGGAGAGACTCGCTTGGCCGCGGTGGCGGAAAAGTCGATCGTTAAAAATTGGGCAAAAATTCTCAAGCCCCTCGTGAATGCCTGATTATTACGCGAATTCATTCGGAACGCGAATCGCCGTGGTTATTATTATCTGGAAGAAAGGAAGATAATCGTTCGTTGATCGCTGAGGCGTGAAGGAAGATATCTTTATCGTTTCTCCTACTTCATCGAGTTCAAACTAAGTGCCCCGCAAGCTGGTTTCATTGAGCTCTTTCGCTCCTCGGCGGGCGTAATGCAGTTTTCGCGGAGGGAAAATTAACGTCGGGCGTACACGTTCCAGACCTGTTGGAAGCCGCATGGCACTTACGTCCATCTGGAACGTTACACCGTGTTCGGTACATCTAGGTCGCGTTATACGATTTCTTTCTAGATTACCCACGCATATGGGTTACACGCGATAAGTACCCGTACGTCGGATACACGCTCGTAAATCACTATAAGCGTGTACGATAACACGAAACACCGAGAGAGAGAGAGAGAGAGAAAGAAAGAAAGCCGAGTCACTCGTTGAGAAATGGAAATACGTCGGGTTCTTAACGACAGGAGTTCTAAAATGAACAGACGACGTGATCCGCTTATTATTTATACGCGCGACACGAATACTTCGACGGCGTCTCGAAATTAAATGTTACTCCATCGACGAACTAATTTTGTTTACTTGTCTATATAAATAACTATGTCTCGCGCCGCACGAGCTCTATTTATGACAAATATTATTGACATTGCAAAACTTCTTCATTATGTATATAATCACATTATATCCGGTTACATAGTTCAAAACATATTCCGCGATACGCGTTATTCCTGATAATAAGATCTCCCCGTATCTGTCATTAATCGATACGTGCGCATGTAGCATGCGCGCGTTCATTAATGCATCGAAATTATTAACGGCAATGACGTATCGATGGGTACATTTTCCATCGACGTGATTCATAGTAATCGGTTTACATATAGTCCCGCGTATACAAAACGACAACTAATGCGACGGGTTAAAAATCCGTAATTCCGTCGCGCTCGCCCCGGTATCCGGACGCGCGAATTTCTCAGACGGTATTCGCCCTCCGGGAGAGAGAGAGAGAGAAACAGACTCGATTTCTCCAAAACTATTTTCTCATCTCGATTTTTCCGCAAACCTAATTCCGTCGGATGCAGCTTTCCCCGGGAAAACCATCGTGATGGAACGACCTAAAATGTATGTTAGTCCGGACTGAGTGTATCGCATGTCGCAACGCCAACCACTATGTGTTTTCACATCGGAAAGATCAAATAGCGGTACCGCGACGTGGATAGAGATGCTCGCGTCAAAGACACGTTCTTCCGGAAAATCACGATGTCGGCGCAGCTGTCAGGGCAAAACCGTGTGGCAGCGTTTAAATGTCAGGCTATCCCTAGCTCGCAAGTTTGGCGATGGATGCTGTCAGAGACGATGGGGTCGCGACAAAATCGTCAGCACGAGCCAAAAAAAATTAAACCGAACAAAGTTGCACGAATGTAAAAAGGAGCGCTTTGTTGTTTTTAACAACAATTAGCATTAACATTGAAATTATTTATGTTATGATTGAAATTACGAGATTTAAACGATAAAAATCAAAGATTATCAAATATACAGATAATAAATTTTATAAATTCTTCCGAATGTTAGTCATACTGCAAGTAAACAAACAACATTCCTCTGCGTTTTATATATTCACGTTTGATTTAAGGATAGAAAATGTTCCTCAACAGCAGCTTTGTGCTTGAAATGTGGCGGAGTCAAACTTTCCGAATTTCACTGTCGTTTATTTCGCGTAACGGAGTAAATATCTGGCTTCCCATGCAAAAAGAGTAAAGCGAGAAAATTGAAGATCCTGCGCAAAGTTGCGAACTTTCGAAATATCTAGCATAATCCCAGAGGGTACCCGCACCTGTTATCGCAAACGAAAGTCCATGTGCTTCGAAATGCCGCTTCAAGACATTTTAGCGAAGGTTGGCTTGTTATACGGGGTGGTAACATCGCACTTGATAATTTCGCCAAGAATTATTGCGATGTAATAATGGAAATCTAGAAAATTACGTCAAATGTCATTTATTTTAGAGTAAATGCAGCGAGAAGCAGACGTGAGAGCTCATTGCGTCACTCTAAACTTTTTAAAATTATGAATTCCATTATAAATGTTATGTTTCTCTGTGCAAAATAAATTCGGTGAATTTACGAAACTCCATGGTAGGGAGTTTAAATTCTCGTGAAAATGCATCGCTGCACTTCGACGGTAAGCCGAAAAAGTACGGGTTAGCGCGATGCGCGATAAACGATAAATATCCTTTACTTGGCTACGAAAGATCGAGTTTCGCGTTCCGTCAACCGAAATTAAATACGTTTTTATAAATAGCCATTGATTAATTATTTCAATCCAACCGAATATTTAGCCTAATTATAAATTTGAATATATCCCGCCGCTTCGCGAAACGCATTCATTTTTGGAAACGTAATGTCGTTTTAATGCGATTTAACGAAATACACAAATCGATAGCGCGGTTACTTCTCTGTGAATCATTGAAAGCATTGTTTATTAATTACGCATGACTGTGCGGACGCAGATAACGCCGCCTATTATGCATGTGGAAGACTCGGGTTTCCAAATGAAATTACAACAATACGAAGACGAATATGCGAATTCAGAAATAATACAATGTGCGACCTGTATTATGATTTTCGTAACTCATTTAGTGTCAACGTACAAAATTGTACGTGATATGCGTGATTCATTGTATACACGTTGCGCTGCAATCATTATTTCAGCAAAATAAGCTTCTAATGTATGTACATTTATTTTCATTTTCTAAATATTAAACCATTGCCAGCGTAATTTCACTTATTTATGATCCTAAACGTGAACGTTACGGTAGTAAATGATCCGGACGAGCCTCGGAATTCGTGTCTTCTTTCCTACAGCTTCTTGACGCTGAATCGTATGTCTTGCTCTTTGGAAATCCCGGGAGAATGTCGCATCACAAGCGAAAGGCGATGCGACAGCTGAACCCTTCGATCCCTGCGGTTCCATCGCCAATATTTCACCGTAACGATCATAAAAACGGAGACTTAGACGGACACGAAGAACAATAATGTATAATATATCTCTGCTACATGTAATAGTATAATATACCTTTTCGCTAATGTAGAAACGGCAAGATTTATCTCGCGTATAATCTCGTCTTGGAACAAAAGCCCGCTCTTTAAATCTCTCTCGTGAAACGAAAGCTCCATAAAATGTTACGTATTGTACGCGGGGGCGTAACGTAATTCGTCAAACATTCAATTTTCAAAGGCTAACGACACCCGGAAGATATCGTTGCAGCCCGAGACCCGAGTCAAACGTTAAATTGAAGAGTACGGTCCTCCCCCCCCGTCGTTTCTACAATGCGAGTGCGTAAGACGGTCGATGAACCTTGTAATTTGGTAGACGGTTGGGGAAAACGAGACGTTACGGAATGATCTTCGTTTTGAAGGAATTTACGTTTAAGACGTTTCCCTCCCGTGAGCGCGCGCGCGCGCGTGCGCGTGGCTCGCTCGTCCGTTCTTTCGCTCTAGTTCTCTTTCTTAGGCAAACGGTATTCTCGACGATTGACTAAAAACTGATTTGCATTTAAATTACAGAACGCCTACCTATGCAGTTTCTCACGGTGAATGAGGGTTTTAATTTATCTGTACTCTCAATCCATTTCAAGATCCTCTCTCCTTTTACCTTTGAATATAATCTTATCATCGCGAGGTACCCGGGAATCCGCTCGGAATGCTCGTTTTAATATTCATGATTTATTGTCGGTGACTTCGTGGATTCGCAAGAAATGAATTCGAATGCGCACGGTTTGAACTTCGACCGGGGAGCCGGCTCGTCTTAATGGATTTATAGCGGGGAATTCGCGACAAAAATTGCGAGAGCGAGAAAAAGTCGGCGATGTGCGGAGGATACACGGCAAATAACGGGCGCCGGGATGAACTCTGAAAAATCTTTAGCCCGCGTACTCCTCCCCCCCCAAACGCAATCGATGCGAAATCCCATTTAAATGACGTTTGAAGATTCCGCAACCAATTCGGAATGCATTATCGAGTTATGTCGTGCGGAAAAGACGTTTCTGCGTAAACACGCGGCACGGGAAGGCGGAGCAGGTGTGAACGCGAAATACATACACACCTGGATCTACACTGCCGCATATTCGATGCCGCGGCACACACACGCACACATTATACACGCCCGCACACCCACCCGCGTACGTTAGTTATTGTAGGTACACGCGAATACTGTCGGCTAGAACAATGGATGGAGCGGGCCGCGATATCCACACGCCATAGACTACGGGATGACGACAAAGAGCGGCTTTTCGGGTATAAAGGGTACCTGGGGAAGGGCCCTGGAGGATCGCGTACGTAAATCATCGTTATAGGAGCTAACCGTGCAAAGACTTAAGCCTGACGAGATCTCACAATTAGAAAGCACGAACGCAGAATTTTGACGTCGGAAGTTGTTACGCCGCGCGCGGGATTAGCGTAATTTAGATGATACAATAATCATCCGTTATCGCGCGCGTACCTAACGAGAAGCCTACGCCGGATGCCGTGGATATTTCTGCCCAGGATATATCGGTGTCATTACGCAACATTTACGTCCCGCAAGTACCGTGTCGTTATTTATATCGCCGGCGATATATTAGTTTTACTCAATCTAGCAAAAGATTTAGATCCCTAACGCCCCCGCGGAATCGCGCGCTAGACGGAGTGCAACTTTACGAAAGAATCGGTCCTCGTTCCATGGGGGGGCATCGTCACCGTGGCGCGGAAAATCGACTTTTCGCGAACGCAAAAAATTACACGGAGAGTGGAACTATTAAAAAAAAAAAAAAAACTCCCTTTCGCTCGCGCAACGACGTTGCAGTCGGGACATTTTGCAAACAGCGCTGCGGAAACTCGGTTTTTAGACGTGCCCAATTCAATCGGTTCAAAAGGAACGAAATTGAAAACACAGTTTGTAATATCCCATTTCGCCTTATCGGGCTTTTAACGGATTTTTCGTGAATGCTAATCGATACTGCGATAGTTGCTAACTCTAACGACTGCAATTGCTTTAATGTGTCGAGATTTCCTCATTTCTTTTAATCTGAAAAGTTACGTGTATATATATATATATATTTTTTTTTTTATATATATCGCGCATCAACACGTACAGTTAATCTCTCGCGTTTTAACAAGCAGTTGCAGCTTTGTCTTTAGATAAATTACAGAGATACTTAATAGTAACGATGTGGGCAAAGATCCCCCCTCGCGTTAACGATTTATGCTCGTCGCCGGTACGTACGTATATGTATACACGTATACAGTTATATAGTTACACGAGGCAGGATATATTTTGCCGAGAATTATAGGTGCAGCCTGCGAGTTAAGACGCTTCAGCAAAGAAGTCGTTGAAACCTTTCCGGTAAAAAGAGGATCGTGACTTCCACAGCGGAACGTGTTTACGGCGTCAGGAAATGAATGGCATAAACGTCATACGATACGGCACCGGGGCTCATAAAGGGAGATTATCGTAGGAATTTTACGACTTAGGAGTAATACGCTGGTTACGCCGGGCGAACATTAAAACCCAATGCATAATCTTGTTAATTGAAACGAAATTACGCCTGCCTTCGGGATTATACCGCGTTGCGTAGATAAGCGCGAGGGGGATCGCCGCGCGGCCGCCGTGCCATTATATTTGCAAATTTTTCAATCTCCGAAATGGAGAGGCCACGCTCCACCGGCTCGAAATGAAACGATCAAACGGGGCGACGTCGGCGACCGTCGTAAGATGAATGCGAATCGCGAATACCGATTTAGCGTGTTAATTCCAATGAGTGAGCCTACGCGATAATATTGCTGTTCCCACAATTACCGCGATCAATCACTTTTGGGAATGACATCAAACGCAACGCAGCAATGAAGTTACGTAACAATTATCGAGATTGGTATTGATCGTATACTAATCGTCGAGAAATCAAATTACAGCTGTCACATCTGAGAAGTCCGCTCGCGTTCTTTTACGAGAAAATATTCAATATAAATATTGGACAGCAATTGTTAATGTTTTTATGTACAACGATTATAAACGTGTTCTCTCAAATGAAAAATGCATTTGAGAAAACCACGTTTAATCGTTGTATATAAAAATATTAACAATTACCGTTCAATTATTGGAAGGCCTGACAAAGATTAATAAAAAAAAATTGTCATCGTCACGTAACGATGAAATAGGGAGAACGTTGTGGAATATATTACGCGTATCTTCCTATAAATGGCATTTATAACGATTGAGTCACCTCGTTTAAGGGCTAATTTACGCCGTAATTGCATAATCGAACGCTCGATAAGATTATCGATACCAGGGGAAGGAGAGAGAGGAGAGGGAGAGAAGTGCATTCGATAAACGCGAGACTGTGAATCTTATTATAACGAAAATGTACTTATACAGAACTGTCAGAGAAAATTAGGCTGGGAAGTGGCTCGGACGGTTGGCCGCACCAAAGCCTTTCCTGGACCACTTGCGCGAAACTTTAATCGTTACTCCGTTCCTTCGAAAGGACGTCAGAATTAAATGCGAGAACGGAATCCTTATGATTAATTCAACACATTATCTTCGAGAACCGCCGGAAGAAATTTAAATAAAGAAACAGTTTCGCTTACACGGTTCCTCACTTAGACTTCCTCTCATTGACGGCGTTTAAAACGGCTTTTCCTGGATTTCATAGAGATTTTTAGAGAATTTGTTAAACTGATTAACGCTGCTCACAGTAATATGCAAACTTACATCTATATCATATAGGCGGACAAATTGTACGAAAAATATATAATTCCTAGAAATTTTCTCACGATTCTTCCGAAAACGATTACGGTATTAACGCAAATGTCGCAAGAAATAAGATTTATTTCCGTTAATAAATTCAATTTTTCCTTTTACTTTTTTTTCCCATCATCAACTGTTAGAATAAATTTCAAATTTCTAGAAAGCTATATAAGTTGATTAATTCGTACAAATAATACACGAACAGATTTACGTTTCTACGAATGATAAAATCGCGTAGAATGATGTAGGGTTCATAAGGAATACTGTCAAGATTTTATCGGAAACGACCGCCTACATTATTAGCAATTCGCCAGAAATACAATTTATCTGTGTCATAACGGATTATGTCCGTATCAGTAAATATTACGAACGAGCGGTAGCCGACCGCGATCTGGAAGAGGCCGAGAGAGTTGGCTGAAATTTTCGATGGGGTTGGTTTGCTGCGTGGTGGCGGTCGACAGGTCGGTACTACTGGAAAACTGCCAGAGTCAAGCATGGAATACAGCAGCGTCCAGATATTCACACGCGATCGTTTCGGGGTGACTAAACGTGAACGGAGAGAGAGAGAGAGAGAGAGAGAGAGAGAGAGAGAGAGAAAGATAAAGAGAAAAGCCACCTACAACAACTACCCCCCGTCGTGACGTCGAACGTCTCCCTCTATGTTCTCACGTCCACTAGCCTCGCGCTTAAGATAAAGTAGGCTAAAGCTAGTAACGTGAACTTCCCCGGTTTCTCTGTTCGCAAGGAACTCCGCTTAAACTTCGGATCAATGCTCGCAGAAATTGCACGGGAGTTTAAACGGAGCGCCCCGGTCTTATCGGGAAATGACTTTCATTCCCGAAATGATCCGGACGCGAGCCTGACGCGGTTCAAATTTTCGATCGACCGTAGCTATATGTGCGTGCAACCGGGCGTATTTACTTTTTCTTTTTGAAAGCTCTACCCGGGAAAGACATGCATGTAAATTTCGATCTCGTCGCGTTTCTCTCCCCCTCGTTTGTAGATACGGCTGAAATTCCGCCAATTTTGCGATTCGACCGGATAGGCGCCTTATTAGATACGGTATTTACGATAACTCGATTAGTAGCTCCTCTTGTTAGCCAAAGACGATTACAATCGCCTGACATATTGCGGTCTCTATGTACTAAGAGCAGCTATAGTTGCCTAACTGGAAATGACGTCGTAATAACTTGGAGCAATCCTCGAGTGCGCTTACTAGTTCACCGAACCGAATCATCCGCTATCTCGCCCGTACAAAAGGACGAGGATGACATTTTCCCGCGACGCTGATTCACGCGAAGACAGACACCTTTGTCAATCTGACTCTACATGTACTTGAGGAAATTTATTTGAAAAGAGATTGAAATATATTTTTGCGTAGGTATATATACATGGAAGAGAGACGAGAGAATTAAACGTTGCCTAGTTACTCCGTTTTCGGTTCGAGGACGATCGTATTTATTATTCCGCAACTCGCCCGCCACCTCTCGATCGATCTTTTTTTCTTTTATTCATTTTACTTCTCCTTGCCCCTGTTTTTCCGTGTCTTTCCGTTCTCTCTCTCTCTCTCTCTCTTTTCTCTCAGCATTTCTTCCACCGAAGCGAGGGAAACGTGTGGAATCTTAACGCGTCCTCTGCCATCGGTACAGTTTAACTTTGGTAGCAAGCTGAATTCCTAACTAGCATAATCCGCGCTGTTGCGCCGAGCGCACCGGCCAATTAGTACAAGCTCAGCACGCGAAAATCCTCGACAAAGAAAAAGTTCAGACGAGTTGTAAACGTTCAAATTAATAGCGCGACATGCGCGCGCGTAATGAAGTAATTCCGCATTTTATCAATGTTTCCCATAATGAATACTCTGATTGAGCGAGCGGATCATCATCGCAGGAAAATATTTTAAAATAATGCCACTTCATTAAAATATAATCACATCATCGGGGTAAATAATACCGTCGCAATTATCAAAATGTTCCTATACCAAATTAATTATTAAGACGGATATATTAAGCCAGTAATAACGATAATTCATAATTATTCACGTCGACTGTAATAACGTGCAAGGAGATACGCGTGTATTCGCGCTCTTGTGGATCTCTCTCTCTCTCTCTCTTTCTCTCTCCGCTCTCCTACCCTTTCTGAAAGTTACTTTACGCTGAGAAAATGACAAAATAAAGTAGCAATCACGGAAAAATATTTCACAGAGGGTTTCTCGGCATACACTCGGACCCGCGCGGTTTCGCCCGTAGCAATAGGAAAAAGGAGCCAAGAGGTAGGTGGCCGGATATCCGACTTAATCATCCTCCTTTATTAGAGTAATTTAAGTATCTAATTATTATATGGAAATTTCCCTCGGGTTGCGGGGACCCTTGATACAATTTTTCTTGCACAAGTTCGGTTCTACCTCCGGGGCAATTCGCTTTTCTCCGTCTCTCTCTTTCGCGCGCGCGCGCGCTCCCGCGGTCCGGTTCTCCTTTATATTGAATGCTTTAAAAGTTCACCGGAACTTTTGTCTTCCACGTGTAAAATTAACCCTCTTTCCGCCCGCTTGGCCCTCTAGCTCCGCGAGCCGGAGAGCCGATTTCTCTTTCTTCCTTCTCCTAGCGGCGAACATTATCCTGTGATTATGTCATCCGCTATATTACCATGATAAGGATCGCTGACGGACAGTCGGTATAATGCTATGTTTAACGACGTCGTTACATAAAATCGAAAACTTTCCTTCCTAGCATTATCCCTCTCCCCCGCGGCGTTTACCCGATCCTTGTACCATGTCGCAAAAAATTTCACCTCGATCGCGTATTACTCGACGGTAGCCCGAAATACGCTCCGCGAGGTAGTAAAGTCGTATCTTTAAGAGAACAAGCGCGCGCGGTACTTTCATTACACACAGCTGGCGAAGGTTTTCATACTTTTTCTGAATCCCGAGTATGTGAATCGCCAATGCTGGTCGCAAAGTAACATATATTCGCTAATGTAAACGTAACGTTTTACTTGGATTTTTATGTTTACTTGATGAAATGAGACTTACTCCCAGAGTTGTGGAATGCGCATTAATAATCGCAACGGGGAGGCGTAAACAAGCAATTTTGTATTAAAATTACGACTATCTCTGCACGATGCGCATACATACAAAGGCAGTTAATCACGTTTTATAAAAGGCGTTATATGATCCACATACCCCGCACAAGCGCGCGCGGGGGAAGATTAAATGTTAAATGTAAAATGTATTTATAATACCGCAAGAGGAGAGAGACAAGTATGGTTTTTATTGAAAACTAATTTGATAATGGAAAAGATTCGTAGTGCTTATAACCCTCTGGAAAAGTTTTCCGCGAAGCAAAGTCCCGGCTTTCGGCTTTCTAAGAAATTATATGCTCTTCACGAGCACTCGATGTTTCTCCCCCAGTTTCCATTTCGTCGAGCGCGAGCGCGAGCGCGAGCTCCCAGGTTTTCATTTCTTAAACTCACTCCCGGAGTTATCATGCTCGCAGGCAACGGTCGGTGTTGTGCGCAGGTAGTTCCCGACTTCCGGGATTAATGCGTTTCTGAAAACTATCTTGTAAATCATATTCGTCTAAAATGCGAAGAGCAATTTTCCTGTCGTAAATACAGACAGCCTTTATTTCGCACAATTTTGATTTACACGAGCTTCGTTTTCGTACTGATAGTTTCTACTCCGGGGGAGAGCATTAATCGCAAATATCCTAATAAAGCTACTCCGCACCTGACGTGCGTACTCCATGGTCTTATGAGGATCGGCGGATCAGCAGATCAGCGCGATCTAAATAAAATATACATATACGCAAGGCCCCACAATTACCGTACTTCGGTAGCGCATCCTCGAGAGATTAATTAGAGCCTAATACTATCTTAATGCGAAAATTGGAACAGTTCATAAATTATAAGCGATGAAAATTGGCAAATGGCAATATGCCGTAGTTTTCGCTTAAATATGTAACTACTTTTTTAGACGTAACAATCGATTTCATGTGTATTATTATATTAAATGAATATGTTCTATATAATTGTACAAATATGTTTTGCGAAGAAATATTTATCCGATTTCAATAAACATGATACAGATGTATTATAAAATACATTAGAAAATAAAACTGATGCATTAAGTATTAACATCTTTTTTCATTAAATGAACACTGACGTAATTCACGATATTATTTTCATTTATTATATTTTATATATATATATATATATATATATATATATATATATTATGC
>VBVQ01003482.1:0-18538 GCA_011636635.1 Tetramorium simillimum | reverse complement strand
CTCGTATATAACGTCGGACGTTAAGTGGGGACCTCCACGGCGCCGTGGGCCCATCGCGTTTTATCACCGTGCTCATACCGTTTCAATACGCCATCAATAATAAGTCCCCTTTTGATACTCCCGGGACGCGCGTGCAGCGCGTTACGTTTACAGCCCGGCCACGGTATCGCCTTTCGCGTCCGCGAAGAATGGAGCCGGATACGTTGGTCTTTTTACAGACGTGGGCCGACATTGTTGCTCTTGCCTGTGAAAGATGGCAGCAATTAAAGCCGCGGCGAAATTTTCTTCGAATCGCGGCTTCGACGAGGAGCAGGCGCGCGCGATCCCTCGGCGATCCCCCGAGCACCGCCGCCGCCGCCGCCGCCGTGTCCTGTTCCCCTTTTTGTTATTGTTACCGCGCTTTGGGTGCCGGCGCGAGTCGCGGCGACATTTATTCACGTCACCATGGAGTAATGCCAGCGGTCAGTAGAGGAGAGACATTGTAGATAAAATTAATGCGGCCTGTTCGAAATAACCACGGGGCGGAGCGATCTGATTTTATTGGGAAGTAATTCGGCCGCTTCGCGACAAGGAATCTTGGCAACGCGAACTTGCTACTGAACCGCGTGATTAACTAGATGCAAGTGCAATTCCCGTGCAATTATTCGTAGGGCGAGAGGTCTCAGCCCCCGGCGAGTCTTCGCCTTTTATTTTTACCATGTGAATTGCCATTGTGAGAGGGCACTCAATAACACTTAACAATCCATTAATAATTCCGCTAGGTCTTTGCGTTTCACGAGGTATTCCGAGTAATATATTTTTCAAATAAAGCTACATACAGATGTCTTTCGAATGAAATGTGTGTGTGCCTCTTTAAAATTATATGTATGTAGAAATGACATTGAACAAAACGCTAATTGTATTAAGATTAAATATATTGTAACAGCACAGCCTTATTATCGTATCAAGCTATTGTTTTGTATTGCAAGAACTTTATGCAATATGAAAACCTAAATTATATAATTATATAGTCCCAGTGCTGTTTGGAAAACATTTATTCAAAAATGATTATTGCTCCTCCAAACGTGTCAATGCAATATAATTAACGGTATAATTGCTTCACTGACGTTCGCTAAAAACATTCATGTATTCTCCTATCGCCGTTTCTCCTATCGCTTCCTACTGACGTCTATTAGCGTATTATAAACGCATGAAGTGTGCTCCACTCGACGCGTTTCAATTATTTTAGAGAACAATCACGATTGAATCGCTTTTACCACGTGCGTAGCGTAATTAACTTAAACTAGAGAACAGCCAAGTGCGTTTGAATAATAATGGCCGCGTCTGGATTTGTTCCTTCTTCTTTTTTTATCGCTACTTATTAATTGGTTTCCAGCATTGCCCGCCGACGCGATGCGAGACGGAGTGCTATATCAGTTTGGACAATAGTTGATTCCACCGCGGGGCGCTCTCGCGCATGTAAAACCGAGCGTGAACGAACACAATTTTATTGCCGGGAAATATAATCGACTATCTCACCGGTGCAATTAGCGGGAAGAAAAATCAACCGCATTAAGAATGCAGCCGAGGGAGCGCTTCGTCTGCGTACCTTCTATTGTAATTTAGCTTCAGTAGTAACGCTACGTTACTTTCAATTAACTTGGTAACAGTAGCTATTCGACTTGGGCGAATCGGATCGTAGAATCTCCCAAAATTCAATGTGTCGCGCCTATTTCGTAGTTTCTCTCTTATCTCACCGGCGTAATCTTAATTCGCGCAATAATATATTGCGCACTTTGTCGATTGATACCAGTTGACGATGCTGCGTCGCTCGTTTTACGTAAACGTACAGCGGTGAGACGATCCGCGTGTCAACCCGAAACTCTCAGGGATCTAATCACGCATGTAAACACGCGGCATACATGTTCTCATCACGCTTTTCGGTACACGTGTAGGAATCAGGATGCATGGACTAGCCAGCAGTCGAAGCGACGACGGTGAGTCAGTAGACGGTGATGTAACAAAGAATCATAATTTACATGTAATTAGAGTATGTATGTAATCATGATATATTCTTTAATTTAAACATCAGCCGGATAATGTATACAGTTCATTTTGCATAATTAATTGATTTATCTGTAATTTTTTTCCAGAAATTGCAAATGACGGAATCGGCAAGAAACTGCACACACTCAACGAGAAATCAAATTTAGCGTAGCTACGTTATCAAACGATATTTATATATTCTATAATAGAATTTTTGGAAAAAAATTACAAATATTTATATATTATATTATATAGAATTCTTTCTTTCCGATTCCATCATTTGATTGCAATTTCTGGAAAAAATTACAGATAAATCAATTGATTATACAAAACGAACTGTATACATTTTCCGGCTGATGTTTAAATAAAAAAAAAACGAGTTTATCGACACAAAAAATTTATTATTCACCTTTTTATGATACTGTAGAAAGATGATTAATTTTTCATTCTTGAACGTAATCTCTTCGAAAGGGATCGCGATAGAGATCCGTTTAAATCACGCTATATTGACTCCACGAAGAATGCGTGCTTGAACGAATTTATGTGCCGTTCGCAAGTGGAATTATTAGTGAAGAAACCGTGAAATGCGCTTCGGGCGATTTTCAATGCGCTCTGATCCGTTGCTTCTTGCACAAATAGCAGAAGGCAAACAACGTTACAGCCAATTTCGATGTCCACGACCGCGTGGAACGGCGTGTGCATTTCCGAACGATCGTGTTGTGTGCCAGAACCGGAGAAAGCAGCCGCGTCGGAATTGATTTCATCGCTTCGCGGAGCGTGCACGTATGGGCGGCGGGTGTCCCTTTTCGTTTCCGTCCCTTCCAATCTCATCGCGTTCACCTGTGCCCGGGCGTTAACTCCTACGAGGGGAGCCGCGGCGGACGGAGGGCACCATCGGGAGCGCGTCGTGCAAGCGGAGTTCGGTGGCCCCGCGGAGTGGGGACAAGAAAATCCGCCGGCAGAAAAACTACCGAAGAAAAGACCGGCCGCAGATACCATCTTTTCGTGCTAATAATTATCGCATTAATTATAGCGCGGGGAGCGCGCGAGCGCAAGCGCAAGCGCGCGCGCGCGCTCTCCTCGTCCACGCTATTCACGCACACGCGCGCACACGCGTGAAGCGCCGCGGCTATACGGACAAACGGGGCGAAGGAACGGCCACTGTCAGGCATTAGCAGAGGCACACGGGTGAGACTGATTCGCGCGAGGCAGATCTGATGGCGAGGACACGCGTGAGACGCGTAACGAGCTCGCGCGAATGCCGCGCCGCGCCGCGCCGCGCCGAGGCGCGCACCGTCGAACTCGCTTCTTCGTTGTAGCTAATTGTAATGGTGTAAGACGCGCGTCATTATGATGCCTATCGTTCTCCTAGAAACAGGATGTAATTTCGCCAAGGTGTAGCGGCGAATTCTTCGGCGGTCATCGAATTCTCCGGGGGTAATAATCTCGATTGCGCGCAAACATCCCGAACGCGGGACGCGTCCTCGAGAGTGTCGTGCTGAAATATGATTAATCACCGGGGACCAATTAAAAAATTCCAAACAATAACTTCGGCATTGGACATGCGTGCCGATCGGAGTCTGCTTTCACGAGATTTTGCGTCAAGACGCACACGTGCTCGTGCCGAAGACAGAGAGAGAGAGAGAGAGGGAGACAGATTTCCCGTAGCACCGCGACGACGACACCGTGGGACGTGCCGCGAAACGTGTGGGACATGTAACGAGGACGCGCGCATTGGGGCTCGTCAGAACGTCGCGCGTTGCACATCGGTCACGCGTGCCAGCTAAGAATTCGCGTCCGAAGTCAAACGAACGAGAAAAGCGTGTTCTCCGTGGGGAGGAGGGCGTGGAGTGCGGGAGGAACAGACGCACGAGGGTCTTTGCGGGCGCGACGAAAGCACCGTGCCAAATTCCGTGCTAAAATCAGAGATCGTGTCGATCGTGATCGTTTCTGCGTGGTCTGCCATCTGCTGCGACTCACGATCCATATCCCGTTGTTATGAACATCGCGCAAAATATAATTAACGTAGCGTAAATAACAGTGTTTTCAAGATCCGCACTGAATTAAATGTTTAATCGAATCTATCAAATATCTCCGAGTAAAGAGATTAGCTTTTAATTGTAAATTTTCGAATTTTTTGATACATTTTTTGGGTTCAATTTGTATCTTGGACATTAATTTAGTTTTAATTTATGATTATATATATATCGCGATACTTAATGAGTTCATTAATAAAGTATCTCTTTCTATCTCTACATAATTTTTATGTAATCAATATGACTTATTGCTAGTAATGACATATCTCGGTCAATTGTCCTTCAAGTATTATCGCGCCATGCTATCATCATCAAGGGGCGATCTACACACATTATTGCGGAGAAAATCATTCGGCTGTCCGTGTCGCCAGTGTTTCTTTCGCCCCGTCACGCCGTAATTAAGCAGATCATTAACGTCATCGCGATCAGAACGAAGGAGAACGCGAACGAATCGCAATCGCCTGCTGGCGCATACCGTTACGCGATGGTTGCGAGGCGATAGGGCACCTTGACTAATGCGACCGCGGCGAGTTGCACCTTGCAAATTGGCAAGGAGCATGCCTGCGCTCTCGACCCTCTGCACCGAAGAAAAACCTCGTGCCATCGGGCGCGATTTAGAGACGCGCTTTTGCTTTTGCGATTGTCCACCTTGCGACATAAGATTATTGCGCTGCGGCAACGATTCGATCACACCTGTTCTTTTCTGCGAGACATACTATAAAATATCCTCTGGCTTTTTTTTTATCAGAATTACGCCAAGAGAATTACACGCCTTGAACCGTCAAAATTGTCGAATTTGAAAAAACAGAAAAATTGGAAAAAAATAGACCGCTAAAAAAAAAGGTGAGAGTTTAAATAAAAGAAGTGTGTAATCGTGAACGCGAACTCGCGATCACGATTACAACACGAAATGACTTACTGTAATATTAACAGAGTACACACCTACCATTACATTGTCACGTCGCACGGTATCAGCCGACACAGTAATTCAATTGCGTTGCATTTAATAAAAATTAAACGTATAGTTCGTCGCGGGACGTGAATTGTTGTCATTAGTACGTCCCCGGAGCGCTGTCCCACTGCGACGGAAAATTTCAATTTTCCGCTCGAGGTAATAGATAATAACGCAAATATTTTTCCGTGTGACGGAGGTTCTCTCCGCCGGACAAAGGATTCTATACCTCCGCCTCTCTTTTGCCCTTTCACCACCGCTCCGCTGTACTTTGGCGACGACACCGACGAGAGCGACGAAGACGACAATGCGAGTTGGACGTAACGGCGAAGAGTCGGCGAAAAAGGGGCGAAACGGAGACGCAGAAACCGAGAGAGATATATACGAGAAATGGCGGTTGAGTTCAACGGAGAGAAAAGGAAGAAGCGAAAGGGAGGGAAAAGGAGAGAGAGAGAGAGCAATGGAGAAAGAGAATAAAATATATGTGTGTATGCGTGTGTGGAAGTGGAACAAAATGTTGATGGCAAAGGGCGGTGCTGGAAACGAACGAACTGAACGAACGCGGTCACAAGAGCCGGTAGCAGCGCGCTCCTATAAATATGTATAGCCAATATCCGCTTACATTCGGCCATAGCACTCGGCGATATCGTCATGCAGATAGGCGAAGCATGCGGAGCACGGGTTAGGGGTAGGTGGTGGCCTGATAGACCTGTGCTCCTCGTGTGTGCGCGCGCGGTGTCGCTGTGTAACCATCGCCGCCACGGTTCGACTTCGCGCGCGTGATGGTGAATCCTTTGCCTGGCATCATATCATAGGAAAATATCTAATCTGCATGTGTTTACGTTTGACGTGTCGATAGCGCCGGTACCGTGGGCTCTTTCGGCTCTTACCGCGACGCAAATTAAATTACGGCGACGATGCAAAAAGGCAACAGCCCGACGCCACGAAGATGGCGGTCGACCGTATGCACCGTGTTTCCTGCCCCCCGCCTGCCCCGCAGACCCCGGGGTCGCCGGAATCGGATTCGCGTGAACGTGCGTTGAGACAAATTGCCGGTGGATCGAGTTACACCCTTGTCAAACGAGCGAATTGGGTTCTCTCGATTTCGGAATCAATTCGATTACGATGTTATCGCTCTTCGGTTCCCGGCAACGTAGGGGAATTTTTATTCTCGCGTGGATCCTTTATACGAGGCTTAACACAATCTTGCAATTTACATGATCGGCTAACAATTTCGGACTAATTTTTTTTTTTTAAATTAGCGAATCTCCGGCCGTTCTGGTAAAAAATGTACCGAGCACATTTTTGCATCTCTTTGTTCCCCGGCCCCTCGTCCGAGACGGCCACGTAAAAATCCGGCATTAGCCGGACGCTCCGAGCGGCTTCGCGCGATTGCATTCGTTACTTCGCACGCAAGGGAGTGCGAAAAAGGAGGCCAACACTCTAAACGCAGCTTTGGGCCCCAAAGGCGTCACCATCGCGCGCCGGTGCCCATTTCACTTCTTTCCCCGGTCTCGTGAGGCGCCCTCGCGCCGCCTCTCGCCGTCGGTATTTTTCAATTAATTTTTTTTCCCCGCGCCCGGTCCCGGCGCACCCGAATCCTTTTGGCCGCGCGTGCCGCGCCGGATATCGACAGGGTGTTGGTATATACCGGGGGGCTCCTCGCTGGCTATCCGCCGCGCGGATACCGAGGCGAAGTGGCCGCGGATCAATCAGAGGCGGCCTATAATTAACGAGTTACGGCCCCGGCCGCCGCGCGTTTGCATTAAGACGCGGCTTTTTGTCACTCACCTTCTCGAGGAGGGACCGGCTCCGGCGGCCGGCGTTCAGTAATTACCTTGCGGCGGCAGACGGTCAGTATCCGCTGGCGGACCCCGGCCACGGCGGCGGGGACTGAGCGAAGGTGAGACGCGGGCCCGACCCGCCGTTTCTTCGCGCGAGCAAGCGACGCAGATTCGCCTTGAGGGCCCGCTTCTCCACCCTTTCCCCCATGCAAAGATCCGCGGAGGCTTCTTTCACCCTCTCCGCTGCTACTTCGATTGGCTATACGCAGCGCGGGTCTTTCTCTCTCGTGTCTTGCCAGGGTCTCTCGAGACGACACCGACGAGACGAGAGCGCTTTCATAGCGAAAGGGGCATCTAGAATCGTAATTAGTAGGCGTAAACACGCCGCCTACCAGACTACACAGTGACTTCTTTTCCGTTTCACTATCCGTCTGTTTTCTTCCTTCCCACGCCAGGCTTTCTCTCTCTCTCTTTCTCTTTTTCATTTTTCATTTTTCACTGTTCATTTTTCTTTTCTGCATCCCGTGAAAATCGTTTGAGCTAGAATTATCTCGTCTGCTAGAAAAGAGACACGACACGTCGTTGCCTTTAAAAGTGATCAAAGAGCTACGTGAGCTTTTTCACCACCAAAGATACATTCCTTTAACAAAGTCGAAACCGTCACGTTTTTAACATTGATAAGTTATATATGCATATATCAGTATGAATAATTTTGCTCTCTGGTGATTATTCTTTTGCTAGTCGCAGCGTTGTCTTTCATTTTGCTAAACTATCAACTAATGTTAAATATAAGTAACATTAATTCAAGCGATCAGTGTTAAATTACCATCGCATTTTGGTAAGAGATGCAGGAAGAATGCAATCTCGAGGACGATTGGCGTCTTCATTAAAATTCTATTTCCTACGAGTGCGCGCGTTTCTCCGCGGCGGATGTTTCCGCGATCTGATAATATTGTGCGGGTGCTACGAGCCACGCAATAGCATAGAATTATTTAGAAAGCAAGCATATCAGCGAAACTGTTTCGCTAATAAGTCCCGCGCGGTTCTGACATGGGTTGTATTCATATTCGCGATTTTACGAATTCTTCATTCTCTAAACCAATAACGATTCGTATCAATAATTACGATCAACAATGAAGAAAATTCTTTTGTATTATAATTACATTTTAATTTTTTTAACCAACAATGCCATACGATGCATTATATTTCTACGTTCTAATGTTAAAAATATGACAGATACATACATACATAACTTCGTATAAAAAAAAAAGAAATATTATAGTTATAAAGCATAGAAAGTTTTAGCTTTCCCTTTTTTGTAGATCTTTTTTAGAGTCATTTCAAGATATCTTGTAATCTTTTATCCACTTTCAAGCAGATGCGATCAAGATATTAAGTTGTGCCTCAGCGAGCAGACGGCTTCCTGCCAAGGGTGGTTTACAATTGCATCGTTCGTCAGAGATCGCGATCAATTAATTTGACACTCAATTCGATACGCGCATGGCAGATGCAATCATTTGTCGGTGTGTATAATATATATACAGGTCGTCTCAGAAGTCATATACTTCTTCTAAATTAAAAAGCGAAGTAAAAAGAATGCCTCTAAAAACATCGAAGCTCTAATAAATTCTGAATTAACAGAAATTTATACGTATAATTAATAAAAATAAAATTTGAGTATGTATAGTAGTAAAAGAAAAAAAATAAGTATATTTATAAATTTTATTTTTAAGTTTCCAAATATTTTTGAATATCGATAAAGCTGTCGATTGTAATAATAATCAGTAAAGTTTTTATTAGAAGAATATTAATATTAATTTCAATGCCATAAAATTATTAAGGAAATATTACTTGTTACTTCTGATAGGATCTGTATATGTACGTGTGCGAACTGGATGAGCGTATAAATGACCGCGCCGGCAAATTCGCGGCTTGAGGATTGTATAGAACGAAATAGCAAATCATCCTGGTAAAGAGCTGAACAAGTGAGTAAGACCGAGAGTAAAAAAGTTAACTACAAAATAATGGAGGGACTGGAGACCGCATAGAAAAGTTGAAACGGCAAGTGGGAAGGAAGCACTTCCGGCGGATACACGTTATTTTTGTCACAATCGCGATGACATCAAGAGCGCATATTATAAAGAACTGTTCATGAGAGAACGGACTTGATCTTTATTGCGTATCGATAATGATCTGTAATTTTCTACTGATTCGCATCAAATGTGTATTTGGCATTTTTCGCATGCGTTCTTGCAACTACTTTTGGCGATAAAATGGTTAACTTTCTCTCTTTTAAATTTTTGATTTTTTTTATATAATGAGTACCGAAGAATGCAATTTGGTAATTAAAACAAATACAGATAAAGAAACGATAATCAGGAATATATGTTCGATAAAAAGTCTTCATTGTATGGAGAAGTAGGAGATTATCGTAAGAACTGCGAAGATAATGATATCACAATGGAAGAGATAGTAATGAAACATTTAACGATACTTATAATAATTCTGCAGTAATAATCTCTAGCATATTTTGTAATACATATATTATATCACATGTATTAAATTAAAATTATTTTATTAGAGTATTATTAATTGCCATTGTACATTGTACATATTTTAATAAAATAACAGATAATTTTAAGTGAAAGCTTTTAACATTTAAAAAGTTACTTTATGCATTACTCTATATTGTTTAAATTTGTTTTTTTTTTTACAGAGATGAAAAATTGTGGTTTTGCAATTATCAGAAATCACGTACATAACAAGATAATTTAGATTTCGCATACATAACAAGATAATTTAGATAATAATTAATAATTTTTTCTTATATTATTTTAATTTACTCGATACAGAATTAAATAGTAAATGATTAGATAACCTCATAGTAGATTGAATCTTTTTATTTCTCGAAATAACGTCATTGGTTTGAAATACATGGATAATATAATATTTTTTTTCAATATTCTTGAATCTATAGGAACATCAATAACTTTGACAATTTTTTCGTGTGCAATGCTCGAGATGCATGCAAACGCGAAACGCATGTCCGTACATAAATCATTCGAATTCTCGTATAACACAGTAGCTGGTGCAATTGTTATGCTAACCACTTGCTAGTATCTGCTCTTATATAGCCTATGTTTCCTGCACGACCACCTGTTACCCTCTCGATCCTCGACCCCGCCTACGTAACATTCAGCTCGTTCATCCTGGTTTGGCACATACGTAACAATCCCTGATGCAGCTGTTTATTGTTCAGCGTATCTTTTTTTCCGTTTTGGTTTTATACCGCGATGGATTATATTTAATCTTAAAGACAGGAGCAAATGCTAGAAATTAATACGGGAACATTCGTAACAATTTAATGAATGATGGTTAATGAATCTATCAAATTATTTATAAGTAATTAAGCTAAAAGTTATTTTTAACTGATGTCCACTTTTCTCGCAAGAGTCATAGACGTAGTATTTATGGATGTATGTATGTGTGCAAGCGTGTGTACGTGCGTAGTGCTGAAGTATTTATTAATTATATTTACATCATTACATATTTCATCGCACATTACCCAATTCACACCTTGCCCTTTTCCATAGCCGAATACATTACAATATCAGTTCCCACCATTACGAGCAGATAAGAATAATGGACCGTGTCAGGGAATTTCCTTGATAATCATCTTAATAACGATCCATTCTTTCAGCAAAGCGCGAGTTAGCGGGGACGAAAATATACAACTCCCACGGGATTTATAAGAAACGATATTATCGATACCATGAATACTATCAGATCGTTACTCAACGAAATGTAAGGCGCGGGTCGTTCTAGTCGCCTGAATTATACATTATAACGCGCGCAACGCGCGTCCAGGCATGAACAATAATGGCCTCGTGGTCTGCGCGCTTCGCCTTCGGTTAGCTCCACTTTCTTCAAGCAGACGGTGGAACTTGGTTCACCCCTGCTCAGGAAACTATGACTATAAAAGCAGCTCGCGCAAGATACGCCGTCGAGATCATCGCGGAAACAAATGACGGCGGTGAGCCTTTTAATTGCCGCACCTGCCCCTCTGCGCGGCCCCTGCGAAAACCTGTAGGTGATAATTTTTCTTCTACAGCTGGTCGATTCTCTTTTCGACCGCGTCACGCGCGACTCTATTTGAAAGAAACTACGCCGATGAGCGATGACTTGTCCAGATATTCACCGGTCCGTTGCGCTTCTAATATTTCAATATGTCACTTCGCACGTAAGAATACCCATATGTCACGACAGTATGTAACATTAGCAATATAACAAAGAAGGGATAATTCACGAGAACAAAATCACACTTCTTACTTTCTACAGTTAATTTCTTTCAAGGATCTTTTTTACGTTTACAAAAAAAATTGGATGTGTGTGGATAAAAATAGATCCTAAAAATTTATTAATTTTATTATTATTGATTTAGCGATATCAAACATTTTATTTAAAAACATTAATTTTTGTAATAATAAATAAAAACCGTGTGCACGACAGAAGTGTCGATGGGATATTTCTGGCATTCCATTAGCGTGGAAACCGTTGCAAATCGAATCGCGCGTGTGGAACATTTTGATGTATTATTCTTTGTATTCTCCGTCTCGCTTACACATGTGCTGCTTTTCTTCCCAGGTGCATCGAACCGCGAAGCAGCAAGGAGGGGTGTCACGAAGACATCCGCAACTAGCACGAAGAGTAATCATCGGGCAGATATTTATTTTCTATTATTTCGTGGGAATCGAGCAGCATGCTCTTTGTTCTGGATTTAGTGAATTCGATTCGTTTCTTGACCATGGGGAGATTCTTATCTTCCGCCGTGCGTCTTCGTCGAAGTGGCTGGAAGTTACCGTAGATTTCTCAATACAATGGCTCTGAAGAACTTTAATTGTGATCTTGAAAAAAATAATTTGTTATTATTTAATAAATTAAAACAAATTGATAAAAAATAAAGAGAGAAAAAAGTGAGAACGCGATGGTCATATTAGTATTTTTAAAAATTTTAATATTTGATTTATTCAATCTTGACATAAATATTAAAAAGCTTATATAAGTGAAATAAAAAATTCTCTGGAAGGTTCGTTAATCTCCACCGAGTCTGAAACGGCAGTTCCGTAAACTCGTGTCTCTGACTCAGCTTTGGATAATTCTGGGAAGATTTAGAGATGTGTGCGATTCATTGCGTGGCGCGTTAGACGTTGCGTGATGCGCAGCCGATTGGTTCTATGGGAATCCGGCAGCATCGACGAGGCCGTTTATTAACCTACTTAGATACCCAATTGTCGGTGCGAATCGAAATACAGATGGAGATATTCTACTGCGCTATTGCCACTCCTGATTCGTTACCCCGGATCGCGTGGGGTGGAAGATTGCTTCCTTGATGCTCGCCCATATCAGAAATGCGATACAGATCGGACCGACCAATTCTTCGGGAGAAAGAGAGATATCGCGTGGATTCACGCGTGCCAGACATGACGGGGAATTAATTGATTATGTTGTTCTTTTCGTGATTTGATAAATTGATTTCTCTTGCATACCCGCTCCGTAATGCGCCCTAATGTGTGATTTTCGTGTTACAATTTCAATGGTTATTTTCATTTTCGAGCGTTTACAACGATACATACAACATATTATTATTATTATTATTATTATTACTTTATGACATAGACAAGCTTGAGATTCCTACACTAGTTTCGCAACATAAATCACGTACTCCTCATGGATCGATGCGCCTTTCTACGAAATTACACCGAGAAGCCCGTAATTCTGACGCAAGCACATGCGGCCAAGTAGAATTCACAATGGGCGTAGATCGAGAACGTCGCTATTAAGGATAATAGAATATGCAACGAATCATTTTCCCACAGGTAGGAACGAAGACGCTACCACTTTCTACCCGAAATAGGATTTCGCAACTTATACTATCCAATAGAGAGTCTTTAACTGGCGCAACCAGTTTAGTGTCGTAATTGCTGCACACCTATACCTACGCTATTGCTCATAATCCCGCATGTCTTTTCTTAAACTCTTTGCTGCGGATACGACTCTTTTAATAATAGACCCTTTTCTAAATGAACCCTTTAAGAATCGCTTAGAGTTATTTATGCCGGATACTGAAAGCTAGTGCACGATATCAGCTTTCTGTCACGAATAGCCGCACGACAACGAAGTGTTGATAGCAGTATGTCAGCCGACAAACACTGATGTTTCTCGCAACACAGCGGAAGTTATACCTACCTTGTTTTGTCAGCATGTTAAAAGTCAAATTAAACTTGCAAATATCTTAAACAGCGAGACACTAACCGGAGTAGATAACGATTTAAACAGCCTAGAACAAATATAAATTATTTGTCATAAATTTAAGAAACGAGAGAGAGAGAGAGACAGACAGACTTATCTTGAAGAAGAAATAGGATAGCGATAAAGACAGAACTTGGTATCATTAAAAACATTCAATTTCTAAATCCTTATTTTATATTCATAATAAACTACTCGGGGCGTCGTTTCAAGTACCAGACAAGTTTTATGCAGGATTATTAGCGATATCAGTGCTTATCTCTGATTGCGGTTATTAACCATCGGAGATAACATCACGAGTAAGTAAAAGGATTATAAGAGTCGTCGCGGCATGCTCATGTTTCTTCCCTCAACAAAATGCTTGAATTCCTCCAACGTTAGCGCGATATTTGCAGATATCAGACGTGGATTTAATTACTTTTCATACTTTTCGTGCGGCGGGCATCGACGGTCTGTTCATTCGGCGGCACGTGGAACACTTCGGGGCGGGCAGGGGGTGCACTATGCATGCGCCGCGGCTTTTAAATAAACTGCTGTCTTCCCCTTTGACTTTACGATAATGGGTTTGTTTGCATTCCAATTTCAAGAAGTTTAACGACGTCCTCCGAAGCGTGCGGCCCCTTCTCTCGCCAAACTTGGTACCGAAGATTCGTGGATCGGGCCCTCCTTCTAATTCCGCGGAAGCTCGTAGACGATCAGAAAGCCGTAATAATTCGGAACGATGGTGTAGATTTATTAAAGTTAGCGAATGAAAAGAATAAGCAGATTCTCCGTACTGCGAGATAAGTCGCTTTATATTTGTATCGGCGAAAGATTTATCGCAATCTCACGGAGATGCACCTGCAGTTAACGATACGTAAAACTGACAATGTCACTTGATAGCAGTGTGCTAAATCATATTTAAATATTAATATAAATCTATATTTGGTTGCATGTAGAAATAACGCTGCTATGAAAAGCTGCTATATGGCTGTATCGCAGAAATGAGAAATATGCGTGAATGCGTCCGAGTTTGTACGAGCGTACGTATATTCCTGCAATTAAAACGCGAGGATGGGCATCTAAAGCCATCTTACCATTTTAAACCAACCATATTTTGCACAAAGTGATAGTATTGCGCATCGCATTAATAACTTTATTAACGAGAGCATAACGTAAGAACATATTCGCTCATTGTTACAAAAATGTTTAAACGCGATGAAAATCATTTTCAGCGAAGGGCTATACCGCCGAGGCAGAAGTTCGCAAATGTATATATAATAAGGTAACAATACCTAGTTGGTTTTTGCGGAATTGATGTACCGGGGAGAAAAAGTTACGGACGTGGGAAATTCCCGCGAAGCTCGACAAGGTAACACATTCGCCAATCCCAAATTGGAGTGCGGAAAGTACCGGCGAGAGAGCGTATGGAACATGCCAGTAGCCGCGCTTCTATCGTAAACCCTCATTATCGTCATAATTATTATGCAAAGAATATAATGCGAGGCGGCAGCCTGCCAGAATACTCCCGAGATCCGACAGACTAATTTCAATGCGCGCGAATAAATTGCGGGAATAATTTTATAAAATAACTGAAATAAGAGGGAAAGCGCGAGCGGAGCTGTGCTCGCCGCACATCTTATTCGTGATTCAAAGAATATGAGCGCATATACCGGGCGCATCATTACTACCTACATTCACTGTAGATATTTCATTCTCTGATGGACGCGGAATTCATTTTTCCGCGCAAGTGAGCGTTATTTTATCAATCTTACATCTCCGGAATCGCAGAACGACGCCGATTATTTTCACGAGAGGACATCGCGATAACACGATGACGATTGGTATAATACATTCCCAGTGCGCGTTCTCACTTTGTGTGAAACAAAACGATGCTCACGAAGACGTGTACAAGACTGATCGATCGAAGACTGTAGAACTGCGGAAGACGGGGGGCTGAGAAGTGGGAGGAATGGTATAGCTGCACCGCTCGGAAGAATCGCTCGGAAACGCGAGATATATTGACCGGACGCCGCTATCACGGAATCCGTGCATTAATAACGCAGCCGGTCTTTAACCCGTAAACTTTGAAACTCGGACGGGGGTGCGATTAAGAGGCTTCCATAAGGCCGTTTCGTGCTGGCCACCCTCACCCCGCCCGACTAGCAGGGGACTGATCCGCGCGGGGGGACGAAACGGCGAAAGGGAGTTATGGATGCCGTGGATCGAAGACTTCGCGTGAGACGACGGAAGAACGATCGTTTTGACGATTGCGATCGTTTGCGTTGCACGAAGTCGCGAAGCCGACGAGACAATTAGAACGGTTTATAATATTGAAGATGGTATCGACGACGGTAATTGCGGGGTAATAAACGAATGAGCGGCGACGTAAAGTCAAAGCTGCAGCTAAATAAAGTCGGCGATGCGGAATATGCATTGAAGAAAGAGTGTTTGATATTTTTTTTAGCTTCTTTAATAGATAAACCTTGCAAAGTAGTATAGAATAAGATTAATTACTTCATAAAGTAAAATTCATGGATGGAATAATTAAAGAAATTTTTACAGTCCGACTAGCGTAAGTATAAGATATTAATATGTTTATTATTAGTTAGTATAATTTCTCTGTTCTTATAACTATAAGAATTTTAAGAATTGATATTTTTTAACATATCAAGGACAGAATGCTTCATCGCACTTCTGCACAATGAAAAGATTGAAAGCAAAAGTCGAGCATTAAGTGTGACTCGTGAGTAAAAAATGATAACGAAAATTCAACGCAGTCAAAACAGTTTTCACTCTTGTAAAGATGTCAAGCCGTAACTTATCATACTATATCGCAGTCATTACAAGAAGAAATAATGGCTAAGATTACAGACGGCACGAGCAACTTATAAAATTAATGGTCTAGAATTTTGTTCAAATAAATATTTAACGCAAATCCATTTAATGATTATGCTTACACCAAGGATTTATACATAGTCACATAAAACAAGTCTAAATCATGTATATTAAAATAATAATAGAAGTGTATTGTTATTAAGAATAGCAATACGTGAGAGGAAAGATGTATATTTACGAAAAGACACACCTCTTCATTTTATAATTGAAATATTGCTCGAAAGATATCTAACTTTATACGTTAAGCTAGATGGAGCGTGCGACAGTACAATTATTTCCTATTTCGCGTTATCTGCACACTCTATTTTCTTGTAGCTCGACGCATTTTTCTTGATGTATTCAGCGCAGAATAGATTAGGATCGTCAACCAATTACTCGTCGCGTGTCTAGAGGCGGCTATCATCTACCATAGTCATCAGGCGCACATAAAAGAGCTTTTGACTGCTCTTCGTTGTCACTATCGTACCTCTTCAGCGCGCGTAGTCGTTCGGCGCGGGTAATATTCAATTTCAGACATCTCTCTGCACGCGGCTGGTGCAATTTGCCTGGCCGGCCGCGGGAAGAGGGAAAAACACGAGCAAGAAGGCGCTAGGCGAGACAAGCCGTGCCGTTCTCCCGAGAGCATCGTACGCGATTTCTTTCCTCCGCGTCGTCGTCTTCGCCTTCGGCTACCCTCCTCCATCTCCCTCTCGTCACCGCCCCCCTCCCTACCCTCCCGTACCGCGCTCGCAATTCGAAGGGAATTTTACTGCCGCGCCTTTCGTGCCCGCGTAAACTGCAATAATTGCGAGCGATAGCGGCTCGCGCACGCGGTCGTTACGACGAAAACGTATTAGAGAGGACGCGAGAGGAGATGCCGCGCGAATGTGCATCCTCCGCGCGTCGGGGACCGAGTATGCGCATCGGGGAGGAAACAATGGAGCGGCGCAAGTGGCTCGGAACGTCGTCGACGACGTCGGTTCGAGACGCGAAATAAGCGCGTGCACGCGGTTTTATTGCCGCGTAAAGACCCGGCGGAGCGCCCGACACGTAATGCAGCGCGCGGCCTGTAACGCGATAGTCATCGATGCGGATGGGCACCGTGCACCGGTGTGCGCGCACAGCGCACGGATCCGCCACCGATGCGCCAGATGCGTTACACCGCGCCGTCGGCGCGAACGGTGATGGGCCTGTCAATTATTGAAATGAGCTAATTATCGGTTTAAGCCGAGCCGCGGCGAACAGCTGCGCCTTGTATATATCTTTAAAGATACACAAGTAGAGGAGAGATAAAAAGGGCGAACAGGAGAACGCGCGCGGCGGAAGACGGAGAGGCTTCTGTGGCTAAAATGCGCTCGCTGAATGTTTACGCGTAGCGCGTGCTGCGCGTCTCGCGTCATTATCCGGTAGCGTGCACCGGGTGTTCGACGCTAGTTCGGCACGCTGACGCGGCCGAATTCGGGATTTTCTGAGATTAATGACGAGCGCGTGGCCCTCACACAACGTGATCGATATAAAAATCCAGAGTAATTAATTTTTTGCGACCTAGTCTTTATAACGGTCGCGGCTCCGATCGAGCGGCGGCCGATAATATCATTGATTTATGACGATCTGATACCCAATAATATCACAGATGCCAAAAAACGATAAAGGCATGGATAATTATCTCTTTTCTCTTTTGTTTATTAAACTTTCTATATTTTGTCATACACTGCTAAACTCGTAGTGTCAAATTGTACTCAATTTCAGTCATTTTTAACTATTCCATAGGTCGCCACTGCTCCTACTCAATATTTCATTAATTTTTATTAAAAGGAAGGTAAAATTTTGACTGACATGAAAGTTAAATCAGATAAATTAAGAACCTAGTGAGTAAAGCTTACTCAATATGTCGCTAATTTTATCTCATTGTTTCAGTCAAATAAACGAATATTGAGTAGAAGCAGTGGTAATCCAGGAGTTTACAGTGTATGATTGAACTGAATATTATATAAGTCATAAAGTATTGAGTTCTGTTTATAATAACCAGAATTTCTATTATAATAATCAGAATATTGATCAATCCTGCAAGATTCGTCCGTTTTTAACCAGAGTTGTTTTTAGTGTGCGAAACTCAAAGATGTGTCCCCGACTTAATTTTGGTTAAATAAAATTCTCCCCTACACGCTCGATCTTATCTGTTTTTCTCGCGAACCTTCGCGACTCAATTTCTGTCTTCGTGGCACGCATCCGTGAAGGCGAAAAGAGAGGAAGAAATACTTGTCTAACAATAAGTGCAAACGAGGACGAACGAGAGAAGGATTTTTCTCCGCCGCGGCTTTTTCGCGCGCGGTTTGCGCGCGGTCCCGAGCGCTAATACTTTTTTCCCTCCCTCCCCGAGGCTTGGCCAACGGCAAGAAATAAAGGAGATCGTAAGCGAAACAGGTTACGGTCGTGGCTTAAAATTAGACTCGGTGCACAAGCGCGCGCCCGATTCATTTGCGACGGCTCGTATTCATGTTCCTCTCCCGGTCACTCCGTTTCACCGCGGGAACAAAGGAAAGCCAACGAGGCTGAAAGCGAGACGGCGAGGTGGGGGG
>VBVQ01003481.1:0-17500 GCA_011636635.1 Tetramorium simillimum | reverse complement strand
TTGTAAAAATAATTCTCCTCCTCCAGGAACAACTGCATTTTTCCTTCCTGGATATCCTGAAAATATACGATATATTGATACAATATTTCCTATAATTTCTTATATTAATACAGTTTTATAAAAGTCATGCTATATTTTATAAATAATAATTATTAAACGTACCTTTCTGATAAAGTTGTTTAAACAAATATGTAACAATGTGATCAAGAGTTGCACAGCAACCAGTACAGACCACAGTATCTGAAATCAGAAAGTTATATTTTTATTTCTAGCTCTTATCGCCGAAAAAAAGCGTATTCATGCATATACTTAAAATCATAATATAATGAAAAATACATGCAACCAAAGTGACAGCATTTTTATTGCAAGCTTATTAGAACCTAGCAGCTGTTTTGTATAAAACTTAATATTTTTAAATAAAGTACTCCGCATTTTTCTTATGGCAAATGGGTTTCACTTAAATTGGCTAAAACTCTAGCAAACGCTCAAAATATGTCGATCAAAAGTTGTCGTTGCCACAAGTCAATCCTATGTGTCATTTTCGACTTACAATAAGTCGAAAATGACACATAGGATTGACTTGTAGCAATGACAACTTTTGATCGGCATACTTTGAGCTATTTTTTGTCAGTTTCAGTCAATTTGAGTAAAACTCATTTTCCATAAGAAAAGTACGAGGTCCTTTACAATTTGATAAATAATATTGATAAAAAATTGCTATATAAATTTAAATCCACGATGCAACATTTTTAAAATTATTCTGTATTACATGTCACAATCATTCGCATCAATTCCAAAAAGTATTGCTAACTGCAACTGCATAAAATTTCAAAAATTTAATTTCTATTATTTTAATCCATTTAAAAATAATATACAAACAATTTTAATATATTATGCAAATATATTCAATTGAGATCATTTGTATTACGTACAATTATTGAAAAACTTGAAGCAAATAATAAAAATGCATGCACAATTGGAATTAGTACATTAGTCATTATAAAATATACATAATCTCTAATGTTAATGTTAATTTAGTAATATGTCAGCTATGCGGCTGATTATCTGTGTCAGACCCGTTATTGAATTCTGTTTCAACGGAAACAGAAAATTGTATAACACTCATAGAGCACATTGTAGAGATTACAAGCTACATAGTTCTTGCATGTTGGATTTATTAGGGTCCAGACTCCACGCACTCCAATCCTCTTACAGCCAATGTTATTTATAAAGTTTTCAATAATTTTCTTCATTGTGCATAATAAAGTACTCGAAATATGCATCTTCCTTACATTTTGAACTGTCGCGCAGTGACTAATATCTATAGGCAGATTTACATTCCAAGCATAGTAATGCAAAAAGCAAGAAATCTTAAAACCAACGTGGAATTCTAAGGTATGTATTAAAAAATAAGTATTAGAATCATAAATAGTTATACTCGCAATAGTGACACAAATGTTTACATGATTTAGGAAATATATTCAAAAGATAATTTTAAAAGATTTCTAAAAAATTATTACAAAAATTAATAATTTCTTTAGTTTTTCATATACCTGTATATAACGTATTCTGTTGAGTCAATTACTCTTTTCAAACATAATTTTATAAATAAACTAACATGTGCGTAATTCTGCTTGATTATAAGATATGTTAAGTATTTATAATAATTTTTCTTTCTTTATAATCTATATATGTAAGCAACATTTTTCTAAAAACATTAACCAAGAAAAATAAAAAATTTTTTTCAAATGTTAATCTAAATATTAAAATGATTTTAATTTCAAGATATGGCATTGAGGATAGAGAGTAGTAGTAGTAGTAACAAGATAGAATCAGCCGCACAGACCTGTATAGAAGTCTTTTTGCGCACCTAGTGCTGTAAGGCCTTCGCTGATACTGGAAAGAATGTAGAGAAAAACCCTAGGTTCCAAAGTGGATAAAAAGACCATGTGATCTTGCGCCAGACATTCGAGTAATAAATAATATGTCGCCGACAGTTTTGGATAATGCTATCGAAAAGTACGTAAAAGTGACAATAAGATTTTTATATATCATTATGCATTAATTTATCGTTCTTTAATATGATTTTCAAGAACCAAATTACGTAGATAATAAACAAAAAAATGTTATTATTGTGACTAATAATCTGTATACTTACCAAAAGATCACTTTGTGGAATACTAAGGAGCAATTTGACAAATGTATTAAGGGCATTGTCCAACGCCTCGTCACCATACAGCCTAAACACTCCAAAGTTTACGTAACTTCCACATAAGGCTGCCTTTAACATACTGAAGCATATACTTATTCCTTTGAGTTTTAAGGGATAAATCTGATCCTTGGGTACTTCAACGTTTAATATATGATTGCCGTAGCTACATATTATTTTGCTGGCCTCGCGAAACAACAGGATCCCATTTGGAGACGATGCGTCAAATTGTAATCGTTGACTCCTATTTTGTACTAACTCAGCAAATAACTTTAGGACGGGCGTTGTCACTTGCGGTTCATGATGCCACAACTCCACAGCGTGTAATAAAATCGGCGTATAATTCGGATATCTAAGTTCAGAGAAAACACCGATAGTGAAAAAAAATGACTGCTTATTGTTACTGTAAATCACTAGTGATAAAAATAATATTTGTACATGTTTTTATACAGAGTGTAACAGTAAACTATGAGTACTTTTGGAAAGCTGTTTCATTTTTCAGCCATTGACTGATTCTTATGAAATTTGAAGGAAATATCAAGAACGAAAGTTTTCTTTTATGCCACTAATGATAATCATGAGAGTTGTTCAAAGTGTTTTATTAAGCCTCAAATCGAAAAATACTGAAAATTATTGATACAAGTATGCGCAAAATTATTTTTGATATGCCATATTTGGCAACAAATAAAACTTTCTTCCTTAATACTTCCTCTAAATTGCAGAGATGGTTAAGAATCGGTCAGATGGCTGAGAAATGACAGCTTTCCAAAAGTATTCATAGTTGACTGCTGTTACATCCGCTGTAGGTATGTGTGTGTGTGTGTGTGTGTGTGTGTGTGTGTGTGTGTGTGCGCGTGCGTATATATACGTACATCCAATCAAAAAGCATCATATAGGATGTCTTGGTGTTGAATGCATAAGCTAAGCCTCTAAGGTCTCGCGCCAAACCAATCAGCGCTTTCTTTGCTTCCTCTGCTGCAAAGAGAGGTGTATCTGCAGCACCCATTAATTGACCAAGGCTCTCTAATGCACCTAAAATTATATATAAGAATTACTTGCTGCACAATGTTTCCAAAAAGAATTGGTTAAATATTTAACCGATTTTCTTACCTGTAAGAGGTAACATAAAAGTGTGAAATCTTTCCTCGTCCTCACCTAAATCTACCATCAATAATCTACCAAGAGATGTGTAAAACATTGATCTACAGCGCATTTCTGTCACAGCAACATTGTTTCCCAAAAATGGAAAGTGTTCTCGCTATTAAACATACGAGAGATTGAATCATTACTTTTATTATGTACAAAAAATTTAATGCAGTTATTCATTATTTATATAAAATGTTGAGCAATCGTGGAGTTTAATATGTACCGTATGATTGTTGAGCATAAATTGTACTTCTTCTAATTTGACGAGTTTACGAACACAACTATAGCCCACTGATAAATCATTTAGAAGTTGTAGCGTCTTGGAAATAATTTGTTCGCTCCTACCCCAATACTTTAAATTCGTTATTCTGTAAATTATCATTTGGATGAATCCGGATGAAGCACGGCAAATCGCAGAAATATTATCTACATCTTTCATATACGTTACTTACATCTTTCGAATAAAAATACTGAGTACCATCGCTTCGTCGTTAAGACCCAACACATCAGACAATCTCCGATATACTTTAGAATTCTTTTGAACTTGATCGCCGACGTAAATCTTTCGAAATTGCTCGAAAAAACTTAACATCGCTAACTCCAATTTCTCACAGCCACCTTGCGCGAGTCTCGAATCGGTCAGATTCATCAATTGAAGCACTCTGCAAACCAATTCTCCGTCCATAGCATCAAATTCCTCGTTGCTATTAAATGCAACCCTCCCGCCTATAACACCACCTATGAAAGAAGAGAAAGAGAAAATAATTATGTAGATAATTACTTATGAAAAACAACAATGCGTCAATTATAATATACGTATATTTCATTTACCTATGATATATACAAGCCATGTGAGTTGTCCTTCCTGGATTGCAATGTCAATCTGTTGCGTCGGCGATACCGTTTGCGTCATTAGCTCTTGGTATGTTCTTGCAGCTTGATCGAACAGTTGGACTAGCAGGGTGCATGTTTTTTGATATTCGCATCTACCAATGACTGATATTTGTTCTAACTGATGATGAACCACTCCTAGATCATCCAGCGGATCTTCCAAACGTTCTCTGACCACTACCGCTACCGATTCGAGTCTCGATGTAATGTACGCGTTCGTAACCTCCGGAGTATACGTATTCAATAAATGTGGATCGCCCGCTTTTACATACGGCATTGAAGACACCATCCTTTGCCACAGTGTCAAAAGATAATGCAAACTATTTGGCGCAAATTGCCACATCTGTAAGCTCTGCACTGTAAATTTGGCGATTAGTTGTATTGCTTCGGGATAATCCTCCACTAAGACCAACTCGCCCAGTTGGAAATTGCTCTTCAGTCGAGATAACAATCTACAAAACTCGTGATAGTTTCCTGGATCACTAAGACCTTGAGGATTCTGTAGTATATGCTTAATACCATTGACTAAGTGCGTCAAAAATTTTGCCCTTTCAGTATTCGAGAATAAACTCCGTCTGACAGATGCTATTTGAACCAGACATGAAAGTGCCAAGCATGATAACGTATTAGGTAGACTGTGGTATAAATCAAAAAATAATTTCAATGAAGTAAAATCCAGAAACACAGGTCTCCAGCTCGTCGGAATTTGTACTGTGTTAAGATCATCAGAACTTTCATCAGTCGACGTGCCAATAAAGTCAAATGTCAAACAGTTTTGTGCGAGCTTTAATAGTTGTCTTATCAAACCATGCTGTAAAAAACAAGAGAAAGATGCCTTAATGTGATTAAAAAAGTTATCATCAATTTATGTAATTGATATGTACTGTACCTGTGCTTCATCATTGAAATTTAAACTTTTACAATTTTCACGGGCTGTACTCAGTAAGGTACACGATAACCTAAATATTTCAAATAGTTGTGTGTCTCTAAAGCTACTCGCTATTCTTCTATGCTTTGTCAGAGATCTGTTCGCGTCGGCTTCCGATATTTGATTCATTTCAGACGTCAATTGAGAGAGCAACTGTACTCCTATCATACAGTGCTCCACCGACCCCTACGATTGTAACGATAAAACGTTATTAATAATGTACGTGCATGAAAGAAGCGTAACGCGTAAGAAACATTGATTCAAGTATGCCAAACCTGAAGAAACTTTGTTACATCGCTGACTACATTTCTGAAGACGAATTCCTCTTTGTCGGAATCGAACCATCCAAGCTTTGATATCCTAGCGAATAGTGTAACCAAAGCTTGTATCACAAAATTTGGTAACTTTGGTTGTGTTGCTAAATAGTTGAGTACATAATTTCCTGCAAAGATAAGAGGATTAAGAGGATGAGACGTCTGACTAGACGTCCTTTAGCCTCCTCCAAGAAACACCTGTTCTGGACTCAGGTAACAAAACGAAACGAAACGGAATCATCACTTACGTATATCAAGCCTCTGTTGTAAGCTGAGTGTTGTCGTAAGTTGTCCCTGTGCCGAACGTGACACCAGCTTCGTCAAGGTGGTAGCGGCCAGTAATTGAGCATACGCCGAGTCTCCGCGGTCCAGAAGAAGCTGGCATTTCGTAAGCGTATCCGGGGCATTTTGAAAAGCGACCAAGGCCTTCTCTGCCTCCGCGCGATGCGTCGAATCTTGCGATTCGTACAATTGCTTGCATAGCAACTCCAGCTGCCGTACTTCCTGTATGTGATCCATTCTTAGTCACACTATTTAAAACCGTTCCTTAAGACTTCCATTTAGGTAGGAGTCTAAAAGTTTTGTAACGATATATATCCACTTTTATGATGCCTCGCAAATCTTTATTTTATTAGCGACTTGCCCTTACAGTCCGAGTCGTTTACAATTTTACAATAATTACATCATGCCAGCTGAATCACAGTTTGATGCTTTGAGCTTACTTAGATGGAGTTGAAAGAGAAATCTAATGACAACTTTCGATTTTCTTATACAAGATGACGCACTTGAAATATCATAGAATTTAGCTAAAAAAGAATGTATCTCCAAAAGACCAAAGGTTCAATCAATATCGATGATATTCCTCTGAACTTCATTGTACATACATATTTTGCATTATGTATTAATAAATGCAAAAGAATTCTAATTATTTACATGTTCTGTTGTCAGTAATGAATATTAAAAAGTTTCCAATTACATCAATCATAAATATGAAGAAAACACAAAAGTTGTATCTCATGTACACCACTCTCTATGTGAAACAAGAAATTCTGCCCAATCGGGATTTCATTGCAATTAACACAAAGTCTTATTAACGCAATTTACAAATGTTTTCGAGTTACGTAGAATAAATGAAGGACATTTCATGCAATTGAATAATAAACTCCGAGAAAAAAATAATTGTTTGAAACGACCAATACGCGTGGAAATTTGAAAAAAAAAAAATACATAAGAGATGAGAAAATAAACGGTGCGAAATGCGATCTCACGCGTAACTCATAAATTACACGATATTTACATGCTTTACGCACACATATACATGAGCGCGCGCGCGCGCGCGCACACACACACACGCACACAAACACACAATCGTGCTAATGAGGTGGAAAATCGATCTCGATCTCGATCTGTTTTGCAACAAACGCTCGTCGCGTCTATTTCGCCGAGAAATCGCACACAAGGTACTGTCATCGGATGAAGAATTTCGGGGACGCGCCAGCTGACGCGCGAGGCTCTCGGCGGGCAGGACAGGTTATACGCGTGTCGACAGGTTGTAAATAGACGGCGCGCCGTATCGTAGAACGTAGGGATTCGGCGGCCGAGCGTGGGCCGAGTGTCGCTCTCGAGCACGTCTCGCACTTCTGCTCCGCGGGTGTAACCGGGTAGCGGTGGCGGTTGACGGTGGCGGTGATGGTGGCGGTGGCGGCGTATAAACAACAACGCGAGGATGGAACAACGACGTCGTTGGAGTCGCAGCACTTTATTTTCATTTACCGTCGCGGCAAGCGGCGAGCTTTCACGTGAGGGTCTCCGCGTGGAGGACGCCGCGAACGCACCGGGACGCGCCGCAACCAAGCGATCAAAACTTGACTCCGCACCGCACAGCACCGTGGATCGCCGTGGATCAGGTGACTTCTGGTCGGCCGCCGCAAATTCGTCCTTGGACGAACCGGTGTCCGAGTCTCACCAGGAGGACGCCACTCGGTTCGACGAGCGCGGCGGGACCAGGCGAGGACCAGCTGAAAGACGTACGGCGTAACGCAGCGGCGCGATCGGCGGTGATCGAAGCGGCGCGGCCGCGGCGCTCTCGGGTTGGACCGCCTCGCCCGAGTCGCGTCTCTCATTGCACCCGCGTCGCTCGTCCCAGGTTTCGTCGGCGCGGACGAAACGGTGCCTCCTGCGCGGCATAATCTTCGCGGCACAAGAATTTTTCCCGGCGGCCAGCCTACGTGAGGCGGTGGCGACGGCGCGCGGACGCACCGCACACACGAATCCACGCATGCACGCACGCACGCACGCACGCACGCACGAGTGGCGGGTCTGACAACACGCGCGGAAATCCGGCGCGGATTCCGCGAGCGGATCCGCGGCCGCTCGCGCGGCGCTGCTCCGCTCCGCGTCGCGATTACGAACGTCACGTTGCGCGCGGAACCCGCGTGTTACTCTCGTCGGCGACTCACCTGTTCGTCCGCCATTTTCCGCCAGCCTCGTATATTATCTACAGTGAAGCTAGGATCACATGCCAGCCTCCGTTTGCGGCCGCTGCCGGCGCATGTTTACACCAACGATCTACGTTGCACGCGTCCTGTCCTGTGCGAGGCGTTTCAACGGACGCCACCTTCCGTACACGGGACGCACTATCCGCGCGCATGAGAACGCGTCCTGTGGACAGAGGTGAGGTTTTTTGAGGTGAGGTTTCAAGCTTTGTGTCCACGGTACTAGAAATCGATCCGATTTCTCCGCGTCCGCGAGTCCGAGGACAGAAATGTTTTTTAAAGCTACAGTTGTGTCCACGATGCTAGAATTCGGTTCCGAGAAACGTATAGCCACGAAAATTGCCACTTTTCCGTAAAAGCTGCAAGCTTTTGATTGGCTACAACGTTCTCGGACCATGTTCTAGCATCGTGGACACAAGGCTTAAGAAATTGACCAATGACAATCACCGTCGTCTTCTCATCTTCCTCTGTGATTGGTCAATTTTTTAAAGCTTTGTGTCCACGATGCTTCAACTCGGTCCGACATCTCGATCCGAAAAATTTGTAGCCAATTAAATGCAGCTTTTTATGGACACAAGGCTTTATAGGCCTATTCTGTAACTCGTAATGACAATTCGTTATCGTTATAATATCAGTGCGCAGTATTTTTACTATGTGAAAAAACTGCGCAACATTATAACGATAATGAACTGTCGTTGTGATTCTTTAAAATGATTGGGTCTTACCTTTGATTTTTCTATGAATCTAAGCGTAGAAACTAATCGTATTGAAGAATTACAAAGCGCCCACTGAGCAGCTTTTTTCGCTGAACGTGCCCACTGACAACTTTTGATCGGCATACCTTGAGCTATCTTTTGCCAGAGTTTCAGCCAATTTGAATGAAACCCATTTTTCATAAGTGCGGGGTCCTTTGAATATTGAACTCTTCGTTATTTTATATTTTGGGGCTCGCAATATTAAAAAAAAATTAAGTAATTGGTATCTAATACGTTTGAATTCTTTTATTTTCACTTAGACCACTCAACTCTTTTATGGTATAATTAAATGTGCTGTACGCAGAAGGATGAGACAGTAATGGATTTTATAAAAAATCCTTCATATTTTTGTGTAGGTATTATATTTCGAATATAGCTTTTGCACAGCCTTTGTATCCTTTCTATTCAGTTATTCTCATACATGAAGATTCATGTCGATATTAACAATAAAGCATCACAATATTTTCTTAAGGGTATTTCACTGGATATTCCTGACAATCGCCCACGTTGCGATTTGATCGCACGGCGTGTTACGATGCTCTTATAAGATACAAATCCACATAATTTCTTAACTATTACGTCTGATATTTCATATCTCCAAATATTTGGCTTTGTGTTTAATATTATTTCTGCACGATCGATTTGTCAAAGATTAATTTGATAGATCTATTTTCATAGATGCGGTAGATTTTTTTTAATTCCAAGTTTTCTCGGAGTCTAAAGAGAAAAAAAAATAGGAAAAAGTGTTTCTGTATTCCAGTAAAGAATACAGGAAGACGCGGAATAAGCAATCGTATTTTTTGATAATACCTACGCGTGTCTGTTGATATCAGAAAGATGATGGAGAACATTCTACGTTCATATAATGCAAGAGTATGTTAATGCCTGACTACGCGATCACTATTACTGTGCTTACTTACTGAAATAAGTCGCAAACTCAAGAATCTACATATGCCATATATATCCTATAAAATTATGTTTGTCTTGACATTGATACCCTATATAAATATATATATATATATATATATATATATACACACACATACTTCAAAATTATACAAAATTTCCATTCAATCCTACTAATATTTCGAAGTTTCTACGTTTGTACCCAGTTCGCATGCGACTGTCAATCTCTCATTTCTTTTCTCGTTTCCCGCCTATCCGAAGCGTTAATGACATGAACGAATTGTGTACAAATATCCATTATCTGCATATTTCATTTTTCTCCCTTGTTGCGTTACAAGAGTAAATTTCGCACATTTTTAATATTAATTTAGTATTGCCCTACTACTTCCATGCGCATTAATACGTAAATTGCATTCTGTACATGGCTTGTATAAAATTTTGAAATTAAAATCATGTATACATATTGAAATCAAAATGTAAACTTTTTTCTATAAATTTATTATAGAACTGAAATATTTCAATGATCATAATGTTGCAGCTTAAAATAAATATTATTTTTTTATGACAATTTGTTTTATGACAATTTTGTATAACCCATTATATATATATATATTTATTGACAGACAGTTTATAACCAGATTATGTTATGTTGCATTTTTTTACTGACCATTATTAACAAAACACATATTTGAAAAACGTTCGGTAATTCACTTTACTAGTATTTTACTTTCACATAGTTACAACACTGTAGCATTGTTTAATATGAAATATTCGAAGATGTTTTGTCCTTAATCATACTCAAAGTATCTATGTGACATTATAAGATTTTAATTATATTTTACTTCCCGAATACGTGATATAATGTGTATACATTACTCACGAAGCACGAACTGCTTTAAAACATCACAACCATTTGGGCGTTTTATAATGACATCATTTAAGTTACGTATGTTACATGTTTGTTATGTACGTAATATATAAATATAAATCCAAATGGTGAGATAAGTCACTGTTTTTATTATAGAGAAAATTAAAGAATAATTCTTAAAATTTGAGTGAAATACCAAGTCGCAGAAAATTGAACAGTCCTAGAAAAAAAGTATTAATACACATTTCGAACAGATTAATATTTTAGATTAATATAAAAATGAGAGACTTTAATGTATAAAATATGAATAAAATGAGTTAAACGTGATTAATGGTCAAGATATAATAATAGCGTTTTTCATTTTTTACAGCAATTAAGATCATTTTAGGATTACACGCTATATTTGTTTCGATATGAATAATAATAATATTTACATTCTGATGTAGTGATTTTTTATATTCTAAATGCAAATGGTATCGTATCAAATGTAGGCTGTGCAGAGGTTGTTGGCTCTTCACTCGCTTTTTAAATAAATTTCATAAAATTCAAATATCTACAAAAAACTATTCATTCAATCAATAATTTTTTTTCTAAACATGGGTATGTAGCTTTGTAATTTGTACCAACTAGTTTTAAAAGACGATGCAACACGATAATTCTCCCATGTAACAGTTTTCTTTATACATTCACACAAGATAAGTACTTCAATCAAACTGTTTACGATTTCTTTTTATCTCATAAATTAATTATATAAAAAATCATTAATTTCTTTTACTATAATACATCTAATGTCTTATTAAGTGTAATATCCAGCCTCCAAAAATGTTTTACTACGTTACGTATTGTAAGTCTTCTTTTTTTTTTCTATTTTCTTACTGTAGGAAAATGGTCTCAACTTCTATCATATGTCATACAGCGTAGAAGAATTCCAGATATAGCCAAAGCAGACGATAATCGTTTATGGTATAAATACATCCATGGGATGTATTTATGCAGATTTAAAACATACTGTTCGTTTCTAAATACGGTGCGTCAAGCACATATATAAATTATAATTTATAGTTTCACACAAGTCAGTCCGTTTTACTTTCCTCTTTCTTGAAGAATTTTTTGCTGTCTCAGCAAACAATAAATCAAAGTCATTGATCGACCAAATTTTTCTCAGATGTGTTTGTGTATAGTTGCTGTTCACTGGACACTCATCATGGAACATTTCATTGTTTGCATACATTGTCGTGAACACATTGGATTCACTCACTAACCATTTGTCTAAAATAGAAAGTCTTGCGATTAAATCTGCAATATATGTTTCTTACTAGAAGTTTATATTTATATATATTATATTTATATATTTATATCGTATGATTGTTTCTTACCTGTAAGCGTGAGATAATCGGATAATTTATAAAATATACTTACAATTATATCACAATAAAGGAATCTCTGTATTGGTACGTCACTCGAATGCTACAAAGAAAAATGTTTTTTTGTTTTTACATTTGATAACATATCTAAAAAAAACTCCAATTTTAGTATGATATAATATCTAGCATATTTACGGGAAGGAGATCTAGTATCGGCTTGGTTCGGTGCTCCGTCCATCGGTAGGCGTCCACTGCATACACTTCCGCTTGATGGATTATAATTAAGAAAATCCCAAATTAATATTGTATCATCATGAGATGACGAAACTATTTGGAATTCGTCAAACTGAAGACGAAATACACGTCCGGTATGTTCCTACAATGAGAAGTACAAAGAAAATCAATAATATATAAAAATTGTTATTCAATAGGACGTTTGATAAAATGTTGAAGAAATTTAATATGTATAAGAAAATACAAATGTATGCGAAAATATTTTACCACTAAAGTACGCAAACATAATGTACTGGCAACAGCACGAGGATCAAGAGCAGCTACGAGATCCCAAACCTTGATTTTTCTGCAAAACACAATAATAAATATGACTTCAATATATTAAAGAGTTTGTAAAATTAATGTGTTCTTAAAACAAAATTTGCATCTTTCAACTCTAAATTATCAATGTGAGATTAATAAACTGTGAAACTAATACGAATATATTGATATATATTGATATGTAATGTGCGATTAATTATAAATTTTTTGTTCTTTTTTTTATACATTGAAAAATAGTACGCTATAAATATAAATTTCATTATTTTTCTAAATTGACGCATGTAAATTTAAATTATTTGTTTAAGCTGAAAGCTTATAATTATCAGAATTAAGACATGAAATTGGATTTTCACATACGTACCCATCATAAGCACCACTGACGATGTGTTTACTATCAAAACGAATACACCTTACTAATTCTTCGTGGCCTTCCAAAACACGTAAACAAGCTCCACATTCGATGTCCCATAGTCGTATAGTATTATCACTACTACCACTAACTACTAAGCGATCCCTATATTGCAAACATGCTATGCCGCGTTTATGTCCATTTAATGTTCGCACAAATTCGCAATTGGAGGTGTTCCATACTTTGATAGTTCTATCACCACTAGCAGATACAATGTACTTCTCATCAAAGTCAACTACGTTCACTGCTGCCCTGTGCCCCACTAATACTCTTCTCAACGCAATTTCTGTTTGCGATGTCATATCCCAGACTGCTATTGAACGATCCTGTAAATGATAAATATTATTAGTAATATAATCCGATAAAATAAAAATTATAAATAAATTATGAGTAAATTATAATAGAAATTCATCATTTTTCTCCGACTGACCTTTGAACAAGTGACCATCATGCCGTTGTTAAATCTGAGATGCAGTACCGCCTCACAATGATGAATTAATGTGTTGACCATCTCACCCGTAGCAGCGTCCCAAACTCTCACGGTGCTGTCCGAGGAACCGGATATTATAGCCTTGTCATCGTATTGCAAACAAAGGACAGAACCTGTGTGGCCCGTCAACACCTTAATACACTGTAGAGTATTTCTGTCCCAGATCTTAATCGTGTTGTCTCGGAGTCCGGAAACTATCTTCTGATCGTCGTATTGCAGACAATACACTCCTTTCGAGTTTTCACTGCGACAGTTGATTCTTTGAAGATTGAATCGGCCCATTCTCCAGTTGCTCTCTATACTCTCAATATCTTTGACAATTTTTGGATAAAGAGATCTATAGAAGTTGTGATTGGGATGGGCCTCGCCTGGCTTCGGTTTGAAGAGATACTGTATCCTGAAAGCAAATTGCACATGATAAATAAGAAAACATAAAGAGATATTTTACATAAGAAATATATTCTACGTGTTAATGTAATATAGATTCATAAAAATGCTCTATGCATATATCACATATATCATATTTGTGTCTGTTTGTAAAAGAAGTTTTATAATTCATCGTAAGATTGTAAGTTTCCACTCACCATCCTCTTCTTTCAGCCAAACCTCTCCAAACCGAATCAGTTCGGACCTTTCGTTCAATTAACTTCTTCCAAAGCATTCCTTCACTAATAACTCTATGCCATTCCTTGCATACTAGCTCTGCAGAAACAAGCGACTTTGCGTCAAGGTATGAAAGAATACTTTCTGCCACGTGGTCCAATCCTTTTTCTGTAAATAAACCATTCTTTTGATATTATTAAAGATAACAATAAGAATAGAAATTGTTCGAGATATACGCGAATAACTTGCAAAAAGGTTCTGAGCGTGAAACATACTCTGTGTCTGATTACTCACTTGGCAAAAGCGAAATAAAGTCTCTCTGCAGCATCGGTTTGAGATATGCGTTGATGTGTCCGTGCTGATAATGACACATTCGTGCTAACAGCTGTTCGACAAACTGCACTTGCTCCGGTTCGCTCCATCTCTCAAATAATTTCATACAAATTTCTTTTTCCTGTCCGTATTGCGCTGACGCTCCCGTAGATGGTTCCTTCTTACAGCTGGGATCGTAAAGTATTGTCATCGGGTACTGTAACAAAATATTACATTACGATTACATCTTTATATATTAAAATGTACTAGTTTGCGAAAGATAAATATAAGAATAAGAAAATATAAGCAATTATTTATATTTCAAAGGTTTTTAATCAATAAATTAAAACTAATGAAGAAGACAAAAATTCATCATTTAATTATTATATACGTAATATCTCCTTCAAAGTATATAATGTCTAAATTTTTTATTAACGTCTTTTACACATGCGCATGTAATTACGTTTACTCTTATTGTATCGACGTTACGCTACATGATGAGAACACAAATAAACACGACTAAGAATATCACATATCTCGTACACAATGTATATTGTCGTATCGATGCACACATCGTTGTTCTCCCCGATTAATCACCTAGACGCTACAAGTATGTTGAAATCGACAAGTTGTACATACAAAGCGAACGACGTACGCGATGAGCTCGAATACATCTCGAGATGGAAATTAAACCAAAATATTCCAGTAATTATATTCCAAAATTCATAAATGAAGGCCTAGTTTATCGAATGTGTTTAGTACGTATCAAGTAGTAAGTTCTAGTTAATCAGCCAATGAATAAATTTATTTTATAGGAAATAACTTTGATACGTATTAAACACATTCGGTGTAAATTAGGACAAAATGTGCACCGTCGTTTAATTTCATCGTGGTTATTGTCGTTGTTGGCGAAGTAATACAAACGTAAAGCTGCTAAAATTTGAGTGAATAGTTAATAATAAAATACATTATTATCTTAACTTTGTGGAAGTTTTTTTTTTCAAATAAATGAGCTAAAATAAAAGGAAGTATCATCACTTCATTAGCAACGGTAACATAAATAAAATTATAGATTAGTAGCATAATATATGCGGCGTAATAACATGTTATAAAAAGGGAGAATAAATATATGTCGTGAGATTTTAAATGCTTCGTCTTTCGTAAACTAACGGCTAATGACCAACGGCATGACTGCAATTTTTGCAATTTTAACGTCAACAGTTTAACGTTGAGAATAAACACAGGAAAGCGCTAATCTTATCGCACTGTTTAGAAACTTAAAATGTCAAAAGATGTATGATTAAAACAGCAAAATTTTTATTTTTTATCATGTTCATTTCGAAGAAACACTTAAAATCCTGAATCAATTATGTTGGAAACTCACTATTATTAATAACAGAAACGTGCGCGCATACATATATACACAAACAAAAAATTTTTTAAGAATTTTTAATTATATTCACTGATTGTCTTTTTGGAGAAAGATAAAATGGAGACAATTAATTTCTCCTGCTAAAGTGCAATTGTTGTTAATCTCCCTTATCTCTCGAAATAATGACATTGATAAGTCGCAAAAATCAGAATCAACAGCGATATTCATAAGACTAAAGATCAAAGAAGCTTATTTAGATTTATTCCAGATCAACTTTTGGTGATATTAAAAATGTTGGAAATCGGAAAATATTACTCAAAAGCAATAAATCATCGTTACGAAAGAAATGATGAAAAATATACATATATGTATATTATCGATAAAAGAACTTGAAGTAAACTTTAAAATTCACATAAAAGTTTTAAATAAAATTTGATAATATATGTCGTCTTATAAAGTTACCTAATAATATGTAAAGGCCATTCTACAATGGCAGTAAGTTGTAAGGTCGTAAGCAAATAGACCAATTACAGTTAAGTTTTCTTATTAAAGCTTAACTATAATTGGTTAATTTCCTTACGACCTTACAACTTACTGCCATTGTAGAATGGCCTTAAACCCTATTTTAAATACTCTATAATTCGCGCTAAATTTCAGGGTAGAACTCAATGATTCTTTATATCGCATATTTGGATGTATTCCTGTTGCTTCTGTTTGTTCGTATTACGCAATACACAAAATTATAAATAAATTATTATCTTAAATTCTGAGATAAATTATAGATTGTTTAAACTGGGCTTTATCCTTGAAATAATTCTCGTGTTACTCGAATATAAACTATAAGTAAAATTTGTATCATAATACAAGATACTCAGAAATTTTATTTGCTATAAAAAAATACGAGAAAAAATATTTGTAGAGTAGAAATGCATGAATAAAGTGGTTTTTTTTCCAAAATATTCTATAAACATCAGTATAATAAAATATAAAATTTTACAATTCTATTTTAAAATCTGACGCGAATTATAGATCATCTGAGGCGGGCTTAAGCGTACATTTGCAAAACTAAAATCGCGGTTGCGATTCATCTTGAGGTAGAACGAAGTACCGGGTTCTTGACCTTTCTCGCACCATTCTCTCTTGCTCATACATCTCGTATATACAAGGGCTCTTTTAAATTAATCGTTTACGTGCGACCCGATTTTATGCTGAGCTTTCTTGTTAATACTATCACTGGTAATCATATTTTAAGCACGATGTAAATAAACACGAATAAACAGATGTTTTTATCCTAATGATTTTAATTATCTCGACTTTATTATCGATTATCGAAAACTATTTTTAAAATTCTTTCGGTTGGTATAAATACGCCGGTCAAAATTAAACAAAGTTGATGCACGCGCTATCGATCCATAAATACAATTGCATAAATAAATAACTAATGAATGCTAATTGGACACAGACTAAATTTACGCGATCATTAAGTTTATTGATGCAACGATTGATGAAGTGCATGACTAATCAAGTTTTAGACAGAACTTTTCCGACATGCAGTATAAATGCGCATAAAATACATTTTTTACAAAAGAAAGTAGTCGCATACGTTTGCACTTTTACTGTTTACGCTGTTCTTATCGCCTATAAGTATTCATCGTGAATGTCCAATAGTCTGATAATGTTAGCTGTGATGTAGCAGAGAATATCGTTAAGCGTATCCTTTGCTATATAGTTAGAAATAGAACGTAAGAATTTATTGATCACGATGATCTTCACATATTCTTTATTCAGATTTTTCCTATAACATTTCAGCTTAAAAATTCTATTATTATATTTAAAGTGAGTGATTAAATGAGTATGTGAGTGTGGGCGGGTGTGTGTGGGGG